>ML801327.1:258869-271808 GCA_009831015.1 Picea engelmannii | reverse complement strand
ATTTCATGGGGATTGAATATACATGTTATCGTCAAAAAGTGTGACTCATCTAGACTCGGTAAAAGACCATAAATAAACATCGAAAATGACTCTTTACTTACATTCAAACAATTGTAACAATTTTACAAAAAGCCAAAAAACTACCAAATATCATTGCTCGAGATGTTGGGTATGTGTTATATTCTTTTCACGACTAGCTCTAGTGTCTGCTATGTTGCACTGGGCGCGCAGGGGGGAAATTATTTTTACCTTGGGAAACATGTCTCATTTTTTCCTCGTTTTTTGTGTTGCCTCGATTTTCATTTCCATGGTTGGGCGGTTTTTCGATTTTCATTTCCATGGTTGGGCTTGTTTTGAAACAGGGCACATAGCAACACAATGCCCTAAGGGAAACAAGAAGGCTCAAAAGCAACAATGCAAATCAACTTGGTGGGATGGCTCCAATGAGGATCATCAACTAATTATAAAAACCAGTTGGTCACATTCTTCACTTTCCTCGGTTCCAGATTAACCTAGCTGAGATTCTTCTACAACTCAAGATTAGAAACCCCATTCCAATGGTCCATCAACTCAGGGGGTTCCCCCAAATGAACCAGCTCCAGTCCCTCACACAATAACACAGGATTCATATTCTCCTGATCTGGGAAAATAAAGTAAGCCTATCCCCAACTCCCATCTAGTGGCGAGTTGGGCAGATGAAGCTGATAAAGTCGAGACGACAAAAAAGATAAATCCTTGAGATCAAGATCAAGAAAATCTCAGGGTGGTTGGACTAGTAATGACACCTTCATTTGTCAAAGAAGTTTGGACAATAGTTGGGAAGAAAAAAAAAACTCAATCAATTCCACAACCAATGGTGACAAGAAGTCAATCGTAATTCAACATAATTAAGTATTATTATAATATGATGGTTTTTTTGGGTTAAATTCCTATATTAAAATCTACACTTGAAAAAATGTGAGAAATTTTGTATCTAAATTAGTTGTCATAAAGTATCAAAAACTGGTATCCTTTCCTTTCTTGCTAGAGGCCTCTCTACATTTTGGAATTCCTTGTAATAACTTGTTGGTCCACCACTACAAATATAATACAAATATACCCGTTATGGTTAATTTTTTTTTATATTTATATACAATCCAATCATGCCATAAAGTCTATAAACTATTAATTTTCTTTTTTAATACAGTCAAGTCATGTGATAAAGTTACTTTTTGGATACCACAACAATTTAATGACTCATTTGATGAAATTTTGGGATACCTCTCTATGAATTGTTAAAAGTTATTTTTACACAATCCTATCATGTTTTCATAAAGTAAACTATCAAAACGTATTTTTTATACAATTCAGTAGGTGATAAAGTTACTTTTTGGTACCACAACCATTTGGGATCTGATGCCTATCTATAATTTATATTTTTATACAGTCCAATCCTATCATAAAGTAACTTTTTGGACATGTAAGGAATCCTTCATAGTTTTTAATGGGAAGCTTCCGGTATTCACATTTATAGAGTAATTATTAGTCTTGTTAATATATATAAATAGTAAATCAACGTTTTTTTTTATTTTAATTTTATGTTATAAATTTTTTAATGATTTTTTAAAATTAAAAATAAGTTTTAAAATTTTAGAATTTTTTCTATTTTATTTTTTAATTAGTTAAAAAGATTACTAATAAGATATAATTTTTTGAAAGTGTAATTTTATTTTTAAAATATCAAAAATAAAATTAAAAATATTTAATATGAAATTTATAAAAATATCATGCGATAACTTTAACATATTAATGTTGAATTTTTTTACTAAAAATAAAAAATAGATTATTTTCTCTTTTCAAGGCCTCATTTGTTTTGATGTGATTCCACCTATTTTTATTTTAATATTTTATGAGGAAAAGTACTTATTTTATTACCTTGACTAATATGATAACTTTTGTATATTTTTATGATTTTTTATTTATTTTCTCAATTTTTATATTCAACTTAGTGTTTATTTACTTTTCTAAATTTTATATTTGATAAGATTAACCACTTTATAGCATATTCACTTATTTATTTAATCATTAGAAATAATTCACCTTAAATAGTATATACAAAGTATAATAAAAATTGCAATTAAATCAATTTAAAAAATTGTTAATTAATCTGGATAAAAAATTAAATTGTATTTTTTTTTTCATTATTTCATTCATATAAAAATATTTCAACAATTTCAAATTTTTATATTATAAATTTTATATAATATTTAATATTTTTTTAATAATAAAGTTAATAATTTTTTATAAGATAAAGCATAGTGAATTGTTAAATTTTATGTTTTAATGTTCGTGATTTTTTAAAACTAAAAAAAATTAAAATCAAACTTAAATTTGTATGAGGTTTCCATATGCTTTTTGTTGTGCATATGGTCTTATGGAATAAAACACATTTCAAGTAAGAGATGCCATTACAATTGTCAAAAATGAAAACATTTGTTCCCATCTAGTGAAAATTGAATTCTATTAATGATTGACATGATTGAAAATAGGGTGTAACTCTCCTCTACAAAGTTTAGACAATTGAGTTTTGGTTTATATTTGAGAGTTTAAATTGGATGAAAAGTTATCTAATGGATTTGCATGTATGCTTAATAGTAGACAACAAAATGGTGTTAAATTTGTGAGGGTAATTTCTTTGTTTTATGGAAGAGAAATTGGGTAATATATATTTATAATCAATCCTTAGATACTTGTGAGTTTTTATAGATAGATCTAAATAGTAAATTTCAGAGAGTATGATATACACATCATGAATCATGCTTTTAATTATAATAATATAATAATCTAATTTTAAGGCCACGACCAAGTCAGGCACTAAATTGGTGTATGAGACTCCCTTGTTTGTGGGACAAGGGACCCCCTCCGCGCAACGATTTGACTGCTAAAGTCTATGGAGGTTTACATACCCTACCCCCCTCTGGATTTGAACTTGTGACCTGTTAGGAGGAAACACGTGTTCTTAACCATTAGGCCCACTCAGGATGTACCAAATAACATTGATAGGACAATGTACCAAATAATGTCTTTGCACATTATAATGATTAATTGAAGGTAACATATTCCCCTTTCAAGGTAAAATATCTTTCTTTCAATAATTATCATGTTAACACAATTTTTCAACGTGACGTTTTTTTAATGATAACGATAGATATTTGCAATTTGATCAATCCAAAATGATTCTTTCCAAATTTTAGAAAAAAGTTGTTTTTCCTTCTCATTATTTTGAGCAGTTGGAAAATGTTAAATTTGTACAATGTTTAGACCGCGGTCTATTCTTCTTGAGGGTGGGGTGGGATGAGAAGGTGCATATTTGAAATCTTAATCTTCTTGACATTGGGGTGGGGTGGATAAGGTGTGTATTGTGGGTGTGGGGAGAAGGTGTATTTTTAAAATGCACACCTTTTCCTACACTTCACTCCCCATGCACACTCTCATTTATGAGGGTGGAAGTGGGGGAAGGGAGTCTTGAAATATTATAGAAAACTTCCCTCTTATTGCCAGAATCCAACAATATGGAAAATCAATGTTCTTATTGATTCAAAACTCTGATTAATTTTTCAACAATTTGGGTTGATTCATAATTTGGAAATCCCTCTAAGGGCATTGTTCCACCATGCATGAGCCTTGGATAATGTTACAACTCTATCTATTATAATTTTTTTTTGCTAGATTCTTATTAGATTTATTCTTAGAAAGAGAGTCCATTTGCTACAAGATTATCTTACTTAATGGGGAGAGAATGTGTGCATTCATCATTTATGAAGGTGGGGATGGGAATCATGGGAGAAGGTGTGCATTTGAATGAGGGTGGTGGAGAGGGAGAATATGTAAAATTTTCATTTAAAAGGGTGGAGGTGGGGAAATACATACCTTCTCCCCATAAGGGTTGACTATGAAAACACAATTAATGGGATCAACTAACTTTTATTCTTCCTTGATGTCTTTTTTTGTGTCATTATGTCATTCTTACTTGTTATAAGTGATGGTAAGTGAGGAAAGTAAAATATATCCAAAGATGAGTAATTCGTTGAATAATAATGGGTTTGAATCTACTATATTGGTTAATGGCTCATTTGGAAGATTGGAAATGGTACTTGAATGCATGTTGGATGTGAGGGGATATTTAAGTTGTTAAAAAACTTATTTAACCTTTTACATAATATAGACATCTTTTACTTAAGACAAGCTACATTACATGATCTCACTACTATTTGAAGATAGGAATGGTAGTTTGCTACTCTCCATGGATGAAGGGGAAGAGATGATGAGTGGTCTATATTTATTTCGAGGTCATGTGGTGGTAAGTGAGGAAAGTAAAACATATCCAAAGATGAGTAATTTATTGAATAATAATGGGTTTGAAGATGTGAAAGGTAACTACTCTATTGGTTATTGGATCAAACTTTGGAAGATTAAAAATGGTACTAGAACGCATGTTGGATTTGATATGGGTTGGATGCGAGGGGATATTTAAGCTGTTAGAAAACCTAGTTAACCTTTTACATAATAGAGACATATTTTACATAAGATAAGCTACATTAGACGATATCACTACTATTTGGAGGTAGGACTGGTAGTTTGCTACTCTACTTGGATGAAGGGGAAGAGACGAGGAGTGGTCTATATTTATTTCAACACTAAGAAGAAGTCATGCGAGGATAAAAGATAAAGAATATGAATTATTATGGTTGAAAAATCCAACAAGAGGAATAAATACACCTTGAGACTTGGTTACATGGTTCTTAGTGAAGTTGATAGGACAGTTGAAAATATATGGCAGTGGAAACATATTTGGAAGTATAAATGCCCTATGAAAGCTCAATTTTTTTTATGTGGCTTGCTACTATAAACAAGGTCCCCACATGGGATGTTTTCTAGAAGAGGAACAAATCATGGGTCAAGTCGATGCTCACTATGCAAGGTTCAAGAGGAAAAAATATGTCATCTTTTGATTTCTTGTGAATATTCACAACATGTTTGGAAAGAGAGAGGTGAGCTCATAATCTTTAGAGATAATTGGAGAGGAGCCTCTATAGAAGAATCCTTAAGATTCCTAGTCACATGCAAAACACTAAAAATATTCAAAGCTCTTCCCTTGATTGTGGCTTGGGGAATTTGGATAACCTAGAATACTTGTTTATTTGAGGACTGACATGTTCATATGCTTAAATGTGTTATTTAGAGTAAATCTATATTGGTCAGTTTCCTAGTTGATTCAAAAGAGAAATGTGTGCTCGATAGGTTGTAGCTGAGTAGATTGATAGGTCAGGAGCATGGACATACTTTGATAGGGCCTACCAAGGATATTTATCTTCCTGTAGATCTAGAGGTGTAATTTATTTGAATGATAATCATATATTCAAGTTCAAGGCTAGACTTGGTAGATGTACAAACAACTATGTTGAACATATGGCTCTCAATTTATTTTTAACTTTCTATGCTGGAAAGGAATATCTAAATTTCATTTTTTTTGTGATTTTATGGTAGTGATTCACTGGATGCAAGGAATCAATAGTTTGGAAAACTATTGGTTAAGGACCATTTTTTAGGAGTTACAAGTGATCAAATCTACTTTTGATGTCATTTACAGGAAATGAATGAAGAAGTTGATAATCTCTCAAAGGTGGGTCTCCAACTGGCTCCATGTACTTGGAATATTCAAGAGATCACGAATGACTTACCTACTGGACATTTCCCTCCATATTTCATATGATCAATTATTATGAATGAAGAAGTTGATAATCTCTCAAAAGTGAGTCTCCAACTAACTCTAAGTACTTGGAATATTCAAGAGATCAAGGATGACTTGCCTACTAAACATTTCCCTCCATATTGCATATGATCAATTCTTATGTCCTTTTGGATTTACATTCAATAATATATATTTTCTGTAAATTATGAAATGTTGCATGCTTGTTTAAATATTAAAAGGTTAGGGACTTTTGAAACCATTCAATGGAATTATAATGATATAAAAATATAGATATATTTTGATTTTTTGAAAAGGAGAAAGTATTCTATTACTCCCTATGGATTTGATGATGGTATAAATGCTTAAATACATATTTATAATTTATGAATAAAATTAATATTTAAAAAAAAAAAATCAAAACTAAAATTAAATCATTTTTAATTATTAAAAAAGAAAAAAAAAAAAAAATTATAATCGCAATATAGTGTATGTCCTTTTGTAAAACAAAGTTTTTTTTTTCATAAAATTTTTGAGTAAAAAACACTAATATGTATAAAACTTTTTCTATATACATTTTACAAGAATGTGCATTGTACCTCTTCCTAAATACCCTAAGCATTCATTTGTTAAACGTATTTTTTTTTATGATCTTAAATGAAAAATACAAAAAATTGTAACAAATTTTAAATGAAAAAATACAAAAAATTGTAACAAATTTCAAAGATGAATTCCAATTCAAAGATGAATCCCAATTTGTTGTAACAAATTTCAAAGTTGAATCATAATAATGAATAATTTATTGAATAATAATAATGAATTAAATGAATAGTTTACTTGATAATAATAAGTTTAGATATATAGTTTATTAAATAATAATGAATTTAAATATATATGATTATTTTTTTAAAATAATATGATATATGAGTTTGATTATTAATATGATCATGCTTTGTCTTAACCATTAATTATTAAAATTACAAAACACAAAAACTTACGGAAGCCTCCTAATGATAGAGTGTCTTTCTTTGTTTGCGAACTACTTATATTCTTTTCTTTCTTTGCGAACTATTTATATTCTTGTTTCTGAATTAATAATCTAATAACTTGTTTTTAAGTCATAGTAAAAAAGAAATAAGTACAGATCTCAATTATGAAAATGATTTATAAGTACAATCTAGAATACAATAAAAAAATAGTATATAATATGGCATTCTTCATGTAAATATTTTTCACTTAAATTAAGTATGTTTGTACTTAATTTTTTGAATAATAACTTGTTTTTAAGTCATAGTAAAAAAGAAATAAGTACAGATCTCAATTATGAAAATGATTTATAAGTACAATCTAGAATACAATAAAAAAAATAGTATATAATATGGCAGTCTTCATGTAAATATTTTTCACTTAAATTAACTATGTTTGTACTTAATTTTTTGAAATATATAAATAATAATAAACTATGTTTGTACTTTATTTTTTCAAATATATAAATAATTTTCACTTAAATAAATTGGTGTTTGTATTTAATCTTTTCAAATATATTAAAATGTTTTAGTCTAAACGTTATATGAAATGGTTTTTTTTTATTATATTTTTTGGGGACATTTGCCCGAAATCCAAGTGCCTCAGGGGTTTTTCAATCCATTTCTACATTCAAAAATGGATTTTAATTAACAAAATGGATTTTAAACAACAAAACTTAGTCATTTCTTGCAAATTTATATCTCGAGTGTGGTGAAAAAAGCCATTTGGTAGAACAGTTAAACGCCTATTAAAATTATTGATTGTTGATCCTTTAATTGTGTATTTATATTTATAATAAATTTAAAAAATAAATTTAACTATATATTTATATTGATAGTAATTTTTTAATTTTTTGTTTTAATATTCAAAAATAAATAATTAACTAAATAATAATAAATTTTAAATATATAAATTCTTTTAATATTAATATTTTATATAAATTCTAATCGTTATGAGGTTGAAAGAAGCACAACATCAAAATTGGTGCCAATCCCTAGTGGCTAGGGTTTACCCTAACCATCACCATCGATCCAAGCCTTTGCTCAACTTGTTCGTCGATCTGTTTCATGTTGGAATCATTTGTGGGAGCCATCGTTTCAATATTGTTAATCATAGCTTGAACCAGTGTTTTTCTCAACCTATTCACCAATTTTTTTCATGTTGGAATTGTCTGTGGGAGTTGTTGTTTTAGTAGTGGGACTTGTAACCTGAGACAAACGCTACGAACAATAAAGGAAATTAAGGGTGAGGGGTTTTGGTGAAGCTAGCTACTACTAAAACCAAACTATTCAATACGGGGGACACTAACAACCCATAATTGGATTCCTTTTTCTCTCTTTTTCTCTCTGGTTTGGTTGTTGAACCCCCCCAAGTCGAATCAACCTCATCAAAGGAATTTTGCAAAAAATATGGAAGCCATTTCTTGGTTGGATCTCTCATATTTGGAATCAAGAAGGAAAGTCCTCATATTGTACGAACGTGCTATGATAGGAAAGTTTACAGGTCTTTGGTCAAACCCAAAAGCTGTGGAAACTTAGGTGGGAGAGCAATGGTCTCCCATAATCAAAGGACATGTATCATCTTTTTCTTTTGGCCGTGGTTATTTGTTTTTTTTTTTTTTTTTTTTAACCATAACTGGGAGATATTTATATTAGTATAAAATTGTAGCTAAGGCTCACAATAAGATTACAAAAATTATTTTCTTTGGATTGCAAATAAAATTGGCAGCTCCTTATTTTCCAAGTCAATAAAATACTTATGTCCACAAAGACTTCATCCCAATATTTATCACATGAGTAAATTTTGGCAGATTGTTGACATAATAAAATATAAAAATACTACTCGACTATACTGGATTACAAGCCCGACTTCTTGTTACAATTTGATGTGCTACTAGAGGAGATTTTTTCGTCTTTATTAATGTTGTCCAAGCTTCCTTTGTCTTTGATAAGGTCTTTGTTATTCCTACTATTCTTGATGTTGTCTTGATATGGGGGATCTAATTGTACTTGTATCTATTCTTCTTCAACTTGATCCACCCAACTCACTTTAGATACATACTGATATGGATCTGGGTGAAAAGCAAGCTCTTCTAGTGATCCTTGTTGAACCGATCCTTATTGAGATGAAGGGTCTTATTTTGAAGGAATATCTCTAGTTTTCTTTGAATCCACTATTGTGTCCCTAGTTTCCTTTGTTTCCGCTTTTGGCTCATCCAAGGGAGGATCCAACACATTCAAATCTTCCTTGATTATCAATTGATGAGTTAGAGAATATTTTTTCAGAGATAGCCCATTGGATTTCAAAGAAACATCTTTGGATCCCTCCTTAGGTTGGTTTGAATCAATTAAATCTCCCTGTTAAATAAATCGATGTTCTATCTTAGAGCCAACCCACTAGCTTGATTGATGCTAATGCTTCCTAACCTTTCATGGAACTTTAGGGCATTGAACAACAAGATCTCCTATTTCAAAATAGGCTCTACAATGTAAAGACATTTTTTCATAATCCAACTTTTGAGTCCACAACTTGTTTTCACCTGTCAAAATCATTTTTGCCATAAATCCATTTCCACATAGATTCAAGTATATGTACATATGGTGTAGTTTTTTATTTTAGGAATTCTATAATAGAACCTTCCTAGACCTTGACCAATGGTTCAAAGAGAGGGTAAGATCCAAGAATGTAAGGGTAGATTTGGAAGTCTAACCCAAGCAAGAGCCGAGGTTAAATTATCAATCAAAGGATCAAATGAGGGATTCCAAGGCTTCATGCACAAACCAAAACTGCCCAAAACCAAGGTCTTGAATTTAAGATCAAAGCCTTGTCTTTCAGAAGATCAAACTCCACAATAAAATACCCTTTTGCACAGGTGATCGGAAAATGATCTTTTAAAGACTTGGTTGAGTTTTAAGCATGTGTTAAATTACCATTCAAAAACTTAAAAGAGGAAGGAGATCTTAATGAAAGAATGTTGCAACCATCATAAAGAATACATAACAAAAATTAAACATTAATAACAACAAACCATAACACCAAGATTGTTAATGGATTTCGGCAAGGTTGCCTATGTCTCTGGGCCTTTGTCTCAGTGGGGGAGGTTTTCTTATTAATATTCAATGCTGCAAAATTACATCAGAAGTATCTCAAAAGAATTACAAACTACTCTGGTCGTGTTCTTCACGACCTCAAGAATCCAACACAACTGACGACACTGAAAATGGTTGAGCGTAGCTCTCGGAAATGGCGTCCAAAGTTCACTTCCTCAATGGCTTCCCTCCATAAAAATGGATTAGGCTTTACAATTCTTCATCATTTGTTGTTTATGAACCTCTTCATGCTGTCAAAAACCTTTGGTTTTTATAGATTTGGACTTGGGAGTCATCTCCCAACTTCCCCCCAAGATTTGGCCTCAAAAAGGGTTCTAGATCCTAAAAAATGGGCAAAATCTTCCAAAATCAGCATTAAAATCATTAAAATCCATATAATATAGTTTTAAAACCCAAAAATTGGAAAATTGGGTGCCAACCCCCTTTCTCCGGGCTCTTGGTCATATGGGCACGCCCTGTGTCCAGGGCTTGGGCGAAGGTTAGGCCCCCGTGGCTTGGAAATCGAGCAGAGCCCTTAGTCATCCGACACCTGGTCACGTGGGTTGCCATGGGTCCAATCCCCAAATGTTTATCCACGCCCTAAACTCCGGTCCAGCCCTGGTCTATGGCCCCTGGTCGAACGGGCTAGCCCCTGCTGACCGAGGCTTATCCCCAAACCTCCTAAACCACCACAACAAAATACTAATGTGATTGATAGTGGTTAAGCCTCATCGTGTAGCGCGGTCGGTTGACACTTGTTGGTTAGACTGTTGCCCATGCCTAGAGGTCGAGGGATCGATTTTGCTGGAGGTGCAACAAAATTTTGAACCAAACCACATTGGCCATATCACTGCCACCTGTCATCCGTACTTCCATGTGTCGGGTTGTCATTGGGCCACGCCAACATACAAATTGCCACGTCAACATATGTACAATCCATGTCTCAAATCCGTACTGTGTCAAATCAACGTGAAAACGCCAAATACGCATGACACATGTCACCTCCTCATGCTTCCACGTCATCATGATGTCAGCTTCCACGTCAGCAGTATGACCTTTGACTATTGACTTTGAATTTTTTTGTCTATTTGGGAAATCGATCAGAACACGATAAATTTTGCATACGGTGTCCATTTTCGGAAAAAAAAATATGGTCAGAATCGACGCGACGAGCCCGACACAATGACGCTAGTTTCGTCTGATTCCGAGAGATTTAATTTTTAGACCTTCCTGGATCCAACTCTTCTTATAGTCTGTAAGACCCAGCGCTTCTTATAGTCTTGGTCTTCATCTTCCTTGAAATTTCGTGTAGATTACGTAAGGCTGGCAGGGTTTCAAAATTTAGATTTATCTGTTTTATGTGTTTTTCTTTTCTCTTTTCCAAATTATTCACTAACCCCGCTCTCTGTTGTATGGTGATATTGGTTTGATTTTTGTATGGCAGCGTCAACCATTCTAGAGAGATTAATGGACTTTTGTTACAACCTGATGTCTGGTGATAGTTACGGTGACCTGCTGTTTTCTTAATTTGAGGCACCTCGTAAGCACCCTCCTCTATATATATGCTAGAGTAATCCGCCAGCGTATACATTTATCTTTATTACACTCAATTTAATGAAATATGGGATATGTTAATGTCCTTGGAATTTGGATTTAAAAATTTGTTTAATTAGTTTGCCAATCAGCTCTTTGTAAATTTTATATGCCTAAGTAATCTAAAAATTACCTTAATCTGTTTATTTATCAACTTGAAATATAATATTCTATGTATCTTGTCTTGTATTCCATCAAGGTAAAAAAACTATCAATGCAATGTAAAAAACTGTCCATACAATTATTTCGCATTCTGCTCTCTGCTTCTATACTTCTACACTGTAAAAAACTGTCCATACAATTATTTCGCATTCTGCTCTCTGCTTCTATACTTCTACATTGTAGGTACATGATGTATATGAGGTATGGTTTTTTAATATCAGAGGTTGTGTTTTTAACTTTATGTGTATTTTTATTTAAATAATGTATCAGATATTTAATTAATTAATTAAATTTGGTATAAGATATTAATTACTTAATTATGTTGAGTAATGATTAGTGGTATATCCACAGTATATGTGGTGGGGATTGGGGACCACATATATATGTGGTGGGGATTAATAGAGTATATCAGATTATAATTATCTAGTTGTATATGGTGGCTAGTTAATTGCCAGCTTTAAATGATTAACAAAGATTAAAGTTTTATTACATAGTGATATTTTTCATTTTCTAAGCCAATCTAAACTTTTCGACATTCACCATCCACGAATTTAATTTGCAACTGTGATAGTAAATATATTTAACAATATTCATTATTGAATATTCCGTAGCAAGGTCCGAGGATAATTTCATAAACAAAAGTAAAGTTCAATGAATCATAACAAAAGTAACACGGTGTTTACGCGAAACCGAGTAATAAGGTCAAGGCCGGTTTATTCATCCCCATACTCTGTGGTGGAGATGAAGTAATAAAGTGGCGTGGGCGGAAGAAGACGATTCATTTCCGTGGTCCCGAATCCCGATCACTGAGATTTCAAAATCACCAGCCGAAGAAGCAGTTGGAGGAAGAGAATCACGATGCCGAGGGGAACTCTGGAGGTGCTGCTCGTCAACGCCGAGGGGCTGGAGAATTCTGATTTCCTCTGTAATATATCTCATCATCCCAGCTGATCTATCGGCACCGTCTCCTTCAATATCGTGCTTTTCAGGCGATCTGATTATTTTTTGGATTCGAATATTGCAAAAAAAAATAGAGTTGACTTCTCTGTGGTGGTGTAGATTCAGTTGGATCTGAGATTAATTTTTCTTTGAGAAATATAATGTGGATGTGGGTGCAGGTAACATGGACCCCTATGTAATTATCCAGTGCCGAACTCAGCAACAGAAGAGCAGCGTTGCATCCGGTGAGTATGCATAATCCTATGTTTTTAGCAGTGTGTGCTATTAGATTTATTATGAGAACATCACCTGATAAAAAGTCCCTGATCTCTGATCAGTATAGGGTGAGAGGTATTAAAATTCTCGAGGTCGCACATTGTTGAATTTGTTTATAGGTATCTA
>ML801327.1:192942-230018 GCA_009831015.1 Picea engelmannii | reverse complement strand
CATCTTCTTTGTATAAAACCCATTAGATAGTTAGTGGATACTTGTTTAATATAAAATGGTTTTCCTTATCAAATAAGACCCACTAGGTAGTTCGTACTCATCAATGATGGGACCACAAGTAGTTAGGGCTTTGCTAATCTATTTATAGAGCTAAAAAGCTATCAAATGCTTTTGCTGAGTGTTGTTGTAATTGGAGCTCTGCTTAGTGAAAGATCACCCTACTTTAAGAGGCAAGTGAACATTTTTTTCTTTCTCTAATAATCATTCATAGAAGGGTTATATTTTGCATATTTCATCTCATTTATCTCTTGTATATGATTTTCTACATTGAATATCTTGTTTGTGATTCAAGTTTAAGGGTTAAGGATCACTACAATTGGTATCAAAACTCTTTCCTGAGACAACATGCATCCAAATTTTAGCATGAATTTTTTAAGGTTAGAGACGTGTTTTGACGTATTTAAATATAACAAAGATCTATCGTTCAATGGGTAAATATGTAGTTGGCGACTAATACATGCAAAAAATACAAGTGGTATTGCCTAGTTGGACACCCTTGTAACCTCTGCTAGTATCCCTAGGAGTAGTTCTATATTAGACACCATTTGTACACAAATTTTTCTTCCACGTACCCTGGGGTATATTAGAATCCCTCTAGACACACCTAAAACTAGCCTTACATAAACATGTAGTTGTCTTGTGGCTATAGTACACAAAGAATAAAACTCGAGGAGATCACTCTCATGTACTGGAGAACAGAGTTGTAGTTAAGGGTATGATCTATCATCCTTGCTTGGTGTCATGAAATATTTGGCAGAGTACTATTGTTGGAAACCTTTTGGTAAATCAGAGCACTTTAGCACTTATAATTCTTTATCCTTAGGACCATGAAAACCCTAACTTTTTGCAGTATGGTAGTGAAATTCCTACATCCTTGAGTGTAGAGGAAATTTGGGAGTTCTATTAGTGTAGTAATACTCCCACTAGTGTGAACAGGAAAAAATTGTGTCATATAGGCACCATTGTGGGATATCTAACTCAAAAGATTCATTGTACCATGTTGATCACATGGGTATATCTCTCTAGTAATATTTTTTGTGGACTTGACAATACATTTATTTGTGATATATCTCAAAAGACTCTTCTCAAGCAACTAGTCACATTGAGATAAGTTGGGGATAACACTTCAAGGGGATCTTAAGTGGTCCCATGACTCATACTCACAACATGGTTACTACATAGGACAAAATCTAGGTCCTACAATGTCATTACCAACAACTTGAGTCAAAGGTTGACAAATATGGCGTTGAACTCTCATCAAAGATTGACCAATAGTGTGATGAGTTCAATAGCCTAATAGGATTGCTACTTACATCCATGAGGATCAAAGGACCAAAGCAACACATGGCTCCACCATTGGGAAACCTTCGACAAGTAGAAAAAATGCACTAACTTTGTTATTTTCGAATAACCATAGTCTTTAAACACCTTCTCATAATCAAATTCATTGCACTACTTTCCAAAAGTATACACGAACGCGTTTGATGGTTCCAATCAAGTCAACTGGGTTACCAAAATGGAACACAATTTCTCTCTCCATGGAATTATTGATGACCTAATGAAACCTAGAATAGGGCTCTTATATTTAGATACAAAATGTTAGCAATAGTGGCAATGGAATAAGAAATCTTATAAAGGATATATTGCATGGAGACAATGTGTGAAGACCATCTATGCTCATTTTGAATGAGACACTCACTATTTGAGACAACTAACAAAATTATGCCTAACAAGCACAGTTGTAGACTTTATAGTAGTCTTTGAGCAATTGACAATCTAGATAAAGGGTCTCTCTAATTCATTTAAAAAAAAATGCTTCTCTAATGATCTCAAGGAGAAAATTAGAGTAAGTCGTGATCTAGCACCTAACTACTTGGTCCGAGGCCCGTGAGAAAGCTAAAGAAATCAACATAGTGATTGTGTGTGATTTTTTTGACTCTTAAAAATATTTTGATGTAATAGTTATAGGTAGTCCAAAGCAAAAAGTTAAAACAATTATGAGAGTTGAAACTAATTCATTTTAAAAAAAATGCTTCTCTAATGATCTCAAGGAGAAAATTAGAGTAAGTCGTGATCTAGCACCTAACTACTTGGTCCGAGGCCCGTGAGAAAGCTAAAGAAATCAACATAGTAATTGTGTGTGATTTTTTTGACTCTTAAAAATATTTTGATGTAATAGTTATAGGTAGTCCAAAGCAAAAAGTTAAAACAATTATGAGAGTTGAAACTTGTAATATTGTATTACTTGTATGTAGTTTAAAAGCAAATGAAAAATTATCATAATTAATCCATATTTTTGAAAGTTAAAATATAAACTTTTTGCTATATAAAACTAAATTTCATATTTAAAATATAAACTTTTTGCTATATAAAATTAAATTTCATATTAAAAAGTGAGAAAAATTTAGTTTTTACATTTTTAATCTACATAAATAATATAATAAATATATTAATTTTATTATAAATTTCAATATATCTTATTTTATATTAATAAATATATTAATTTTATTATAAATTTCAATATATCTTATTTTATATTTTACTGGTCAAGCTTTACGTTTGTCTTAAAAATTAATAAATTTCTCTTAGAATTTAATAAATTTCTCTTAAAATTTAATAAATCGACGTAAAAGACAACTCACAACAAATTTTATATTTGTGTCTAAAATCGTTTTACATGAAAAATATTATAAAATTACATTAACTTTCAAAATCAATATTTTAAGCAATAAAATAAAATAGGCCGTAGTTTAAATGAGTCTTTTTCATTGATATTTTTCGGAGACATTTGTTTCATTTTGTAGAACAATTAAACAATGTTAGAAAATAGAATGTAATTATATTACTTTTTTTTAGTTAATTGAGTGTAATTTGGATGGTTGTGAGGAATGATTGCTCCCCACCGTGGTCCAATTCTCATAATGACATAAATAAAGCTCATAATAAGTATGTTGTAATGGCTTCGAGCCTATATGGATTGGAAAGTTGCCTTTAATTCTTAATTAAATAGCGAAAAAAATAAATTAAATTACTTCTCATCTTTATAAAATAAATTTATATTTAATTTTGATATGTTAATCATGTCATTGTAATAACTCTATATTATAGAGTAAATCAATTTATTTGTGTTAGAGCAATACATATGTTAATCAAGGTTACACAATAAATTTTAATTTTAAAATTATTATAATATTAATAATTTTTTAATTTCAAAAAATAAAATGAAAAATATCCAATATTTTTTAACTACTAAAATAAAATATTAACATAAAAAAATTAACAAAAAAAATAAATCAATATAAAATACAACTTATAATAAATCATATATATTTTTTTATATAATGAGAAAGATATATTCTCAAAATAAAATTTATATTAAAAAGATGCTATGAATTTATTTTAACTTTCAAAATCAATAGTCGTCAAAATCATTCGGGGATTGCATCCTAGGCCACAATAACCCTTAACATGGTTGGATTTTTTTGTCGGTTGAGCTATGGTCCAACGGTTAATTGATGAGAGTTTTCCATCATTGACCCAGGTTTGATTCTTAACTAAGAATCATGAGAGTGACATGTCCCAGGAGTGATTTGTTAAGTCCCTGACACCGGCCAAAAAATAAGGGGTGTTGTAAAAAAAAAAACATGGCTGGATTTTTTTGGGTGTCTCCTCATGTTGGCCCAACCCTTAACTTGGCTATCTTTTTTTGGGTGTCTCCTCGCAACTACCGCGAGTTTCGAAGCTTGGCCACCTTATAGAACAAAACCCTCAAAATCCAATTGCTCTAGCAGGATTTGACTTCAAAATCTATATTTAAAGTGACAAAACATACTGTAATTAAATTATTTTTCATCTTTCTAAAATAAATCTATATTCAACATTAAGATGTTAATTATGTAAGTGTGATAACTCCAATAGGAGTGAATCTATGGCATATAAGGTTCACAAAAAATGTTATTAAAGTTACAATGATACATTACTCTTAAAATGCATTCATTAGTGGTGTTGGAATGTGGTTATAAGACCCTAGGTTCAGTTTATTCAACCAACAAAACCCTTCAGATACTGACCCTTTCGGCATCACCTGCATGCAAGTGAAGTTTGACCCGAGGTATCTATCAGGGCCGAAGGAACCAAGTTTCTATAAGGACGAGGGGATGTAAGGCTATCATCATATCCATTACTATTTATCCACCCTATGCACAATATATGTATTCATATCCTTTGATTAGTTAACAAACTCTATTGTGCAGAAGCCGTATCACATAGATTCCAACATAAGTAACCCACTGTATCATTCATTATTATTGTGCATCAATCATATAGTAAACAGTTCTATACTAATCATGCATAAGCATAACATCCATGAACAACCACATCAAAGGACACATTCAGACACATAATTTAACGTGGTTCACCCAATCCTTGGGCTATGTCCACAAAAAACGACTTCTATATTAATCTTCATGCAGTAATCACCTCAGGCTTGCACACTATGCTTACAATAGATACAACACCTAATAGTTCATCCCAAAACCCTAATATGTCATAGTTGTTTCCTTCTTTTTCACCAACATGCTATTTTTCCTTCTTTTACACCTTCATGCTGCTTTTTCCTGCTTTTACGCCTTCATGTTTCTTTTCCTTTCGTCTTTTGCGCGTGCTCTAACTCTTGCTTTGATCCCACAAACTACTCCATTTTCTTCTTTTGTGCGCGCTCTTCAAAACTTAGTTATTCAACATGAATGTCCAACAGGCCCCCAACTGTCACTTGTGGCTCGTCCCGATCCACTTAAGCTTGTTTTGTCGCACCCTTCCATGCCTCCATGAACTTTTGGAGTGTTTCTCTTGTTGTAGCAACTTCCTTCTTTACCTTAGCATATTTCTCCAAAATCTACTCTACTGCTTGTGCAGTCAGGGTCGTGAGCTTCTCCTCGTTGTCTTGTGTTGCTTTCCTCACCGTGCTTTGTGCAACTACCAATTCCCTATGACCTTTTCTGCTTCATTATGCAGGGGTACCAATCACTGTGCGAGAGTCTTCTGCTCTTCCCTGAGTTGTTCTATCTTGTTGTATGAATGCCTATTCACCATGATGTCTGCTATGCGCTCAGATGGTGGCAACATGCTTATATTCCTCATGGCCTTCTGCACCTTCTCATGTGCATTCCTTAATCTTTCCTAGATGGTCTTCATCTCCAGATCCTTCGTCAACTTTGTCCAAAGCTACGTGCTTTCTTCTCATAACTTCACACACTCCTCATATAGACTCTTAATGCTTGCCACTGAGGTTATGGTTGTTCTTTCTCTTTGTTCCTTCTCCTCAGGTGTCCCTAGTGTAGTGTGCACTTCGAACTCTCTGATTCTAGTGTGGAAGCCTTGAATGACTTCACTGATTTTGGATACATGTTCCTCCAGTGTGGCTTCTACCACCATCGGTACCTCTGGAATTTCCTTATATAGTTTCTGGACGACCTGTTGTATCCTCTCTTCCTGTTTCTCGACCTCGTCCTTCTCCTTCAATATCTTCTCTACCTTTTGATCAGGCTCATCCTTCTTCTGCACAATTGTCGTATAATCCTTCTGTAATTCTGCCTTATCGGTCATTACCCTAGCCAACTCCTTTGACGTTGACTTTGCACATAACTATATTTCCTGCGCAATACCCGTCTGTAAGCCTTGTAGTGCTCCTATGGGCATATGTGAAACAACTAAGTCCATGTAACTTAGTAATCATGCCTTCTCCTGCATCTCTGGTGTGGGGAACTCAATTGCATCTGGCGAGATATTCAAAACTCTACGCGCTACTGATATTTCTGACAAGTAAGAAGTGGTGGCCCCTCCTTCCCCAGTCGTGCTTGTTTTTGGTCCTTCACCAGATCTCCGCTCTGGTGTTATCATTACTACCTCCCGGAGATGCTGCAATTTCATTAATTGTTCCTGCACCTTCTGGTGCAGTTATTTATGTTTCTGCAACATTTGTTGAGCTATCTCTTCTACGACATCCCTCACTTGGTAGTCGATCTTGTCGATATCATCGTCCGTCAAAGTGTAGATAGTTGGTTCTTTACGGGATTTCATCTTCTTCCACATAGATGTTGTTGTACCCTTACCCTTATTTTTCCTCTTTTCCCCTGCTTTTGGTACTGTCTCATGCGTGTCCCTTGCGCCATTGCCTTGTCCATTTCCTTGACCATTGCCTTGGTCTTCTTCTTCATTTTCAGGGTGCTCCGTCTCTATTTCGTTCGCAGGAACCTTCCAGACCGGGTCCCAATCCTGCATAATCAATTGGATGTCTTCTTTTGTGACTTTGTACCTTTTCTAGACCCATTCCTCTGACGGGTCTTTCTTTGCTTGTATGTAGATGTGATGACAGTCTGACTAGAATCGCACAATCAATGTGTACACCTCTAGAAGTTGTGGTGAAATTTGTGGTGTATTCTGGATACACCTCCTAATCCTTTCGTTGTACATAAATAACTCGATGTTGATATCTATTTGTCTTCTCTTGTTCGTCATGTACCGAAAGTTCTGATACTTAGCAAACAAGCACGACTTACCTCTTAGACCCAAAAAATGTGCATCTTCTGGTTCATTCCACGCTGTGAACACAATCAGAATTAACAACTAGGAATAATGGAATTCCATGCCTCTGTATTGTGCTTCCATGTAATCGATGAGGAACTGGTTAAGTAAAAATGGTGTCAAGATCATCAATAACCCTTCTACACACTTCTTAGCCGTAGCTATCACACATGCGAACACTTGGTATTTCCTGCACTTTCTCAGCAACTTGCACGCCAATGATTGTGTCGCAATTCATACCGTTGGGTTGCATATACTTGGTACGTCCAACACGCACACCCCTCTAACTGTGTGAAATTTCTCCCTCATGTCCTCTGTTATGTACTTGAATAGATCTAGAAATATAATCACCACAAATATTGAATACACAATAACTTCCTGGACTTCGTTTTGACTGATTTTTTTTTGAAATTGGGTATTTTTCCGAGAGGAATTCAAATACCTAATTTGTTTTTCCAAATTCAGATAATAAAACTTCAGATATGAATCTGAAGTGCACCACACTATTTTTCTTCCCTAGAATTTTTTTGCAAAAAGAGATTTTTTTTTTCTCTTCTTTGGCCAAGGAAAGTGCTCTGATACCAATTGTTAAGCACCTATACCAGATCTGCAAATACACTGCAAATGTTGGTAGCTAGATTGGTAGTGGGGGGGCCAGAGGGCCCATAATGATAATAGTGGAGGCCATTCAATGGAAGGTGGACTAGGTCCACTATATTATTTAATAAGGCCCACTATGGGAGTTAGATATAATAAATGTAAGAGGACTTCTTAGAAGGTTCTACTTCTAGAAGATTCCTCCTCTAGAATGTTCTTGGGTGATGGTAGCACTATATAAAGGGGTTCAATCAATGTAATGGGACATGCAAAGAAGTATTGTATTTGGAGCTGAAGCTTATTAGGAGGTTTCCCCCTCGAAGAGGCAAGTGAACAGGAAATGATCCCTTCCATAATAGGATCCATTGTATGGTATTTCCCTACCTCAAGGGTTTGATATAATAAAGTGTGGTTTCTTCTATATTTTTCAATGGATATATTGTGTATTTAGTATTTGTGGTGACTATATTTGTAGATCTATTCAGGTTCTTAACAATTGGTATCAGAGCACTTTCCTTGGCCAAAGAAGGGAATAAACTTTTTCTCTTTTTGTAGAAATTTTCTAGGGAAAAAAAAGAGGGTGGCTCACTTTAGGTTCAGATATGAAACTTTACGAGATGAATTTGGAAAAAAAAATTGGGTATTTTAATTCCTCTCGGAAAAATATGCAATTTCAAAAAAACAATCAGCCGAAACGGAGTCCCGGAAGTGAAGTTATGAGCATTTTAAATTCAACATTTTTTCAGGGTTTTTCTGGAAAAAGCTGCGATTTTCTGCCGTAACTTATTGTTCTATTTTTTGGGTTTTTTCGTGACAACTGCGGGACTGAAGAGTTCATAGGGTGCTCATATGTCTATTTCCTCTCAAACCCTCAAAGAAATTGTACAAATTACTGAAGCATTCAAATCCCAATTGTATGACACATTGGATGACTTTGTAGATGGCTTCACAAATGACCTCAATGATAGTTTTCGTAGTATTCAAGATTCATTGGATAACATGTACGAGAGTTTTCTTATGGAGAACATCATGGATGAATATAATCAAGAAATATATGATTGGTATGATTTGGAGGCCGATTGCGATGATTGGTATATGAATAATTGTCATTTCGGGGATGACAACCACTTTCATATTTTATTTGATGACTCTAATCCACCTTCTGTAGAGAGCATCAATGTGAAAAATCAGGAACCAATGATTATTACCAGTGTCCATCCTGCATATTCTACAATGGTATTATTCCTTCCAGATTCTGCTACGATCCTTTTCCACTGTGGATGGATCTTCTTATTTGGATCCACATGACAGGTGCCAGTCTTTGGAGCATCATTTTGAGTTGGTTATTGGGTTCCAAAATATTCCACGGGGAGTTCACATGAGCACTTGGACATGGGACCCAGGCTTACAATGGCAGTTGGACTACTTCAGCATGGTGGCTTTCCTTTCTACATGGGACCTTGGTTTTCCAGTCTTCTTCAACATTATGGTCCACAATTATCCATGGGACCCTGGTATATGGTTGTACATCAAGCGTTGAGGACAACGCTCTCATAAGGGGGATGGAATGTTAGGTAGCTAGAGAGGTAGTAACGGGGGCCCAGAGGGCCCATAGTGATAATAGTGGAGACCATTCAAGGTAAGGTGGACTAGGTCCACTATATTATTAAATAAGGCCTGCTATGGTAGTTAGATATAATAAATGTAAGATGACTTCTTAGAAGGTTCTACTTCTATAAGATTCATCCTCTAGAATGTTCTTAGGTGATGGTAGCACTATATAAAGGGGTTCAAGGAATGTAATAGGATATGAAGAGGAGTATTGTATTTAGAGCTAAATCTCATTAGGAGGAAGCCCCCTCGAAGAGGAAAGTGAACACGAGAGGATCCCTTCCATTATAGGATCCATTGTATGGTGATGCCCTACCCTAAGGGTCTTCTTATAATAAAAGTGTGTTTTTTTCTATATTGCTTTGTGGATCTACTGTGTATTCAATATTTTTGGTGATTATATTTATAGATCTATTCAGGTACATAACATCCTCTAACAGAGCTTGTCATTCTTTTTGTATGCAAACAGTAAGGTGGGATCTCCCCCCTATGATGGTAAGCATGTGATTCGAGAAATGAGATTTGTTTCTATAGAAATTGGCCTGTCCAACCATAAGTAACCGCCATGCATACAGTTTAACAACATCTTGACACATGCATTCACCTCATGGCTCCTGCTAAAGTGTGGAATGTTAAAGAGATTTAGTATGTCATCTCGTTCCAACCTTTTGGACCATACATTTGGCATAGGTATATTCTGGTTCGTCATTGGATCTATGTTCAGTTCCAAGTATTCACTTGGCGCAAGTTCAGGAAACTTCGTTGTGTCTATGATATTATGGTCTGCATATTTAAGCTGTGTCACCTTACGTAACATATCCTCATCGATGATGACACCATCTGGGATGTCGGGCATCACCAATGGATACTTGAAATCCTTCTCCAATGTCACTATTTCGACATCATCCTTCCTCGACGGAATGTAGTCCCTAGTAAACCTTGGATCTGATGATGATGCCCTAAAATTATCCTCAACCTCTGGTGTTGTTGTTTCTGATCTCGTTCGATATTTACGTTGCTACCTTTGGTGGTGCCATCTCTGTAATTCGATTACTAGTGACAACCACTTCAGCTTTGTGGTTTTTCTCAAGATCTGCAACATGGTTCTCAACTCCCTCTTACTCACATGCAACTCCAACTAACAATGACCAATGTTTGTCGACCCTCTGTGGATTTTTTGCCCCTTCAACAACTGTCCATTCACCTTGGCGCCAAAATTAATTGTCTAATCCCTTAGTACTGTACACTCAATATCGGCTTTAAAGTTACTTTGATTCCAAATCCTTCACTCGATGTTTTCCTCAATCTTCCAGCCTGTCACAATATCCATCGAATTTTTCCATTTATGATGATGCATCTTTGTGTTGTGTTGTCATTACCGGTTTTGAACCGTCATTTCCACTCTTTAATGTCATTTAATAGTCTTTATCCTTCCTCATCCACACAATTTTTATGTCTTACCTGTTCGTTTACTGCACATGTTGTGCTTCTATACATAATTCGTTTCTTCTGCGCATTTGATTCTATATGTGCAAAACTCCCTCCTTCTGCACACTTACTCTTGTTGAAACTTACTTACTTTTTGTTGTTTTTTCCTTTGTTTTTGTTTTTCTTCTTCCACTTTTTCTTTCTTTTTCTTTTTATTTTGCCTACTATAATACACTACTATAATACAAAGGTTCTCATGCTGGTCAGACTAATGTGTAGTCAGTCGACCGTCCATATAGAGTTTTAGTCGACTTCCATTCACCAATCCTCCCAAGACTTCCCTTCAACGTTTCTAGCTGCACAACACCTTCTTTTGTCACATACTTGATCATGTATGGACCTAACCAATGCATCCTAAAGTTCCCAGGGTGCTGCATGAACTTGTTGTCGTAGAGCAATATTAAGTCTCCCACTTGAAACCTTTTTTGTTTAATATGCCTATCATGTCATGATTTTTCTCTTTCCTTCTAGACTTGTTAATGGAATCCTACGACAAATCGATCTTCCTCGAGTTGTAACAACTGTGACAATCTTTCCTCTACTGTTCCAGAGTCTGAAAGATCTGTAATGACTGCAACGTGCATGCTCGACACAATAAATTCCATTGACAGTATTGCTTTTTGCCTATATACCAACCTAAAAGGGGTTTGTCCTGTCAACTTTTTTCTTGTAGTCCTATATGCCCATAATATTGTTGCAACGTACCCAACCACCCAGGATGGGCCACATCACACAAAACTCTCTCATTATCAACTTTGATACCAAATTTTAACGTACCTAGCCTCCAGATAAACAACATTACGTGCGAAATACACATAAAAATGAAACTTCTGCTAATTAAATCAATTCTTTTACTATTAGTTGATTTCTTGTAGCTTACAACTACAAATTTATAATAGATTTAGCTACAGTCTATAACCATAAAACAAATGCATCTAAAGCATGCTAATAATCAACATGAAATACAACTAAACCATTCATTACAACAACATATAAGTCATTCTCATTCACATAGAGTTCATGCACAACAATAACACGTGTAAATAACTCAGTACAAGATAAAACACTTATCTTAAAACAAGAATCGTGCAACCAGCTGCTTGGGACAGATGTTCCACCCAACCATAGACTGACTATTCCAAATATCAACAACCAATCATTCTCGAGCCGAGGCTAGTAATCCAAAAAAGAGGGTGGTCTCTCACAGTCCACTTGCAACTCATAAAGCTCATAACCCAACTAATATTCTCCTACAACTATCCCGATATTTCTACCAACTATCTTCCTCTTGACCTGTCCAACCCAAGGAATTCACCATTCGTTTATCAAGGATCACCCAAGGGATGTATCATCCATTTATCAGGGTAACCCAAGGGATGTACCATCCATTTATCAGGGTTAGCCCAAGGGATGTACCATTCTTTTATTAGGGATATCCCAATGAATGTGTCATTCGTTTATCATGGTCTCTTTGGCACATGTAACTAGGAATCTCTCAGCTGGGAACTCAAGGAACTTGCTTCTAGGAAAACTATAAACAAACCAACAACAAACACTTGTTGTTTTAGTGAAACTCACATAGGAGTTCACTCTTCCATCCTGACAACCGAACTCTTCAGTTCTCCAACTCCAGTTCGTTCCAATTACGATCCAGTTACGCTCTAGAATTCGCCCTCCATGGCCGCACTAGTTCCAAGCTCTCTTTTCTCCCCTTTTGCAAATGTTGTCCCAACCCATACCAATTCCTCTCTTGTGGCTTGCGTTTCTTGACTCACACTCTTCCCCAAGCCGATTGTACTCAACCCCCATGTTCCTAATAACTCTGGGACGCGACCACTCACACCCACCCTCTTACATGCATTCAATGATTGGATTTGGAAACACTCAATCAGAAGGATGTGACCACTCACACCCACCATCTTACATGTATTCAATGATTGGATTTGGAAACACTGAATCCGAAATTAGAAGGTTCATATACAATTGGCAAGTTTAGGAAAACGGGTTAAATTGATATACATGGGTAATTCCCCCTTCGACCCCTCTCGACCATTATCCTGGACACTTCCCCCTCTTGTGGATTAATTCAGCCCCCATCTCTTGTCCATGTCCCCTTAGTAGTTGACATCACTTTTTTATTATTAAAACATTGAAATACAATTCACATATTACATCACTTGGCAGTAGCCACATAAGCATTAATTAAACTAGGGATTATAATGGGGATGTTACATTCCCCCTCCCCTATAATTGTTCACCATCCTCAATGCATATATATATATATGTGTGTGTGTGTGTGTGTGTGTGTGTGATCACAATACTTAGAAATAAAAACTCTACAATTTAATAGCTCCAACAACAACTCCAACCATCATTCTTCTGTTCCTCTCAACTCACTGACCCAATGAATGCATCATTCATTTATCAGGGTTGACCCAAGGGATGTACCATCCATTTATCAGGGATAACCCAAGAAATGATCCATTCATTTATCAGGGTCCCCCAACGTAGTTGGCTAGGACTCTGAAATATGGTTCCATAACTCTAGCTGCCCAAAATGGAGTCTTGCATTCTGTTTTCTTCAAAATTGTCAAAATTTTGCGGGTACTCTTCCTACATGTTTTCTTCATGCTCCCATGTAGCATATTCAGGACTGTAGCAAGTCCATTGAACATTTTCCAACTCTATGTATTTGTTCCTAAGCACTTTGACTTTCCGGTCCATGATGCGTACTGGTTCCACCTAGAAATCCCCTTCATGCTCCACCTGGATCAGATTCCAATCAATTATGTGGTTAGGATCAAGTACATGCTTCTTTAATAATGATACATGAAATACATTATGCACTCTTATTGATGCAAACAATGCTAGCATGTATGAAAATGGCCCTATCTTTTCTAATATTTCAAAAGGTCCACAATATCTTGCTGCCAACTTCAGGCAACTTCCTAATCTTATTGAACTTATCTTTGCCTTTTCTTTTAAGAACACATGTTATCCCACTTTAAAATCTATGAAAACTCTGTTCTTATCTGCATAATGTTTCTGCCTATCCTGGGCAACCTTTAAATTTGTCTTTATCTTTTCCATCCGTTCTTTCATTTCTTTCAACAAATGTGGCCCAACAAATTCTTTGTCTATTGGATTATTCCAACTCACTAGAGTGTTACATTTTCTACCATACAAGGCTTCAAATGGAATCATTTTCAATGAGGCCTGATACCCATTATTGTAGGAAAATTCAACTAAATGAATATAATCTTCCCACTTTGATGGTTGATCCATCACATACATTCTAAGAATGTCCTCAATTATCTTTTTAGTCTTTTATGTTCTCCCCTATGACTCTGGATGATACAATGTACTGATATTCAAATTTGTTCCAAATCCTTTGAACAAACCTTTCCAAAAATTTGAAGTAAACTTTGGATCTCTATCCGAAAATTTTGCCTTAGGTACTCCATGTAACCTAGAAACTTCCTTCATATAAATTTATGCGATATTTGTTGCCTTGTGTGTTGTCTTCACTAGAATAAAATGTGTTGCTTTATTCAATTTATCCACCACCACCACCATGATGGAATCATGTTGCTTCACTGTTCTGGGCAACTTAGTAATAAAATCAACTATGACTACTTCCCACTTCCATTCCAGAATGGGAAATGGTTATAGAAAATATGTTGGGTGTCTATGTTTTGTCTTCACTCTTTGGAATTCTAGACATCTAGCTATGTAATTAACCACTTCTTTCTTCATTCCCAACCAAAAGTATTGAATTCTTACTACTACAATTGTATTATGATATATTGGGTGTCCGACATATGACACATTGTGCATTTCCTTCAGAACTGCATTTTTCAGCTCATTGGAATTCAACATGTATACTTTTCCCTTGTACAAGAGGATTCCATCGTCTTTCAGCTCATAAGAATTTATCTTCTACTGAAATTTACCTTGTTGTAATGTTTTTCTTATTTTCACATATTGTTGATCTGAATTCGTTGCTGCAATAATTTGATCTTTCAAATCTGTCATGTACATGCTGATGGTTGCCACATGCAATTCATGATATCTCATGCTAAGTGCATCAACCACTTGATTTTCCTTTCCCTTTATATGCTTAATTTCAAGGTCATATTCACTCAGAAATTCTAGCCATTTAGTTTGTATGGCATTTAGTGTTGGTTGTCCAAACAAATGTTTCAGGCCACAATGGTCTATTCTTAGTTCGGATTTCTTACCCATAAGGTAATTCCTCCACATTTTTAATGCATGTACAATCACTGCTAACTCCATGTCATGTGTAGCATAATTCCTCTCATGCTCTTTTAATTTTTCAGATTCACAGAATACCACATTGTCCTTTAAACTGAGGACTCCACCAAATTCTCCCTTCCATGCATCGATGCACACAACAAAATATTCATTTGGATATGCAATCTTTACGTTGAAAACTTGTCAATATTTCCTTTAGACGTTGAAAACTCTCTTCACACTTGGAAGTCCATTCAAATTTCACTCCCTTCTTTTGCAAATAAGTGTTTGGACTTGCAATTCTTGAGAACCCTTTTATGAATCTTCGGTAATAACTGACAATACCCATGAATGATTTGACCTCTATCACATTCTTTGGCACTAACCATCCTCTAATGGCCTCTATCTTCTCAGTATCAACTTCTATCCCTGCTATTGAAATTATATGCCCCAAGTAGTGAATCTTCTTTTGGTAAAAGATGCACTTACTTAGCTTAGCATACAATTTATGCTCTCTTAAAACTTGCAACACCATTCTTAAATGTTGCTCATGTTCTTCTTTTGATTTATAATAGATGAGGATATCATCTAAGAACACAATCACAAACTTGTCCAGTTACTCCCTGAACACTCCATTCATAAAGCACATAAAAATTGTTGGGGCATTTGATAGCCTAATTGGCACTACCATGAATTCATAATGCCCATATCTTGTTCTGAATGTTGTCTTGTTGTTGTATTCTTCCTTTATCCTTACTTGATGATAGCCATATATGAATTCATTTTTCGAAAATATTCTTGCACCTTTCAGCTGGTCAAACAAATCTTCAATTCTTTGCAAATGATACTTATTCTTTATGGTAACCTTATTAAACTGCCTAAAATCAATACACAGCCTCAAGGTTCCATCCTTCTTTTTCACAAAAAGAACCGGGGCTCCCCAAGGTGACACACTTGGGCATATGTACCCCTTTTCTAGTAGTTCTTCAAGCTGCATATGCAAAAAATTTAGTTTTGGTGTACCCATTCTGTAAGGTGTCTTAGACATTGGGGCAGCTCCTGGAACCAAATTAATAGAGAAATCAATGACTCTTTTTGGTGGTAGTCCCGAAATTTCTCCAAAAACATCTTCAAAATCCCTCAAAACTAAATGGTCTTCAATGCTCGCCACTCTGTCTTTGGTCGCCTCCTCCATATGGGCTACAAACATCTGACATCCTTTCCTGAATCTCTTCTTCAACTTTATAGTTGAAATCTATCTAACAACTACAACTCTTGGAATGCATTGAATATTGCCTTGCTTCCCTTCCTCATCAAGACATGTGATTGTCTCATTGTAATAGTCTAGGACAACTTGATGTTTCTCCAACCAATCCATACCAATTAGACAATCATATGAACCCAATGGTATAATGTTTACATCCAACTTTGTATGGAGTCCATTCATGTTTATTAGACAATCTTTAACCAACTCATTGATTTTCCTCTTAGCACCCGTGGCTAACTGAACTAACCAAGATTTCTTATGGTTACTACTTTGCAAGTGAAATATTTCAATGACGTTAGCATTTATGTAACTATGGATATCTCCCAAATCAATTAAAATTTCTATGGGATCATTATTGATCTTATCTTCCACTTCAATCATGGGAGATTGATACTCTACCTGCTTATTATCCAAGGCTGCATAAATCCTTGGCATGCTTCCTCCCATGTCTTCCATTGTTTCAACTTCTTGAATGTTGTGTATAGTCCCCATTCTTTCTCCTTTGTGAGGGAAATCCTTACGTAAATGATTTCCCCCGCATCCCCAACATTGCACCAGTTGCTGCCTTGGCCTTTTTCCAAATGAATCTATAATATTCTATTCATTTTGTGCGACTTGACCCTGTTGATTCACTTGGAAATTATTCCTGAAAAAGGGTGACCTAAAACCATTATGCCTTTGATATTTCTTATCCTTCATCTTCTCATTCCAAGATTTTTGGAAAACTGGTATTCCTTTGCTCTGTTCATATAGATGCCTTTCTCCCCTTAGGGTTTCCTACATGGTTTTGGGGTTGTCATATTAAATCTTATCACTGTAGAAAGAGGGTAACCCACTTAGAAACCTTTGGATTTTGACTTTCTCATCCTTGATGAAGTCAACATACTTCAACAATTCAAAGAACCGTTTCTCAGATTCCTCCATTGTCATGGTTCTCAACTTGATTTCAAATAACTCTTACATATTTATTTCATAGTAATGATCATAAAAATATTTCCCTTGGAATAATCCCTTGAACTGCCTCCATGAGGTTCTTTTCTCATCAAGGTTCTTGGCTTTATTAAGTTGATCCCACCACATGGTTGCATTCCCTTGCAAATAATAGGTGTAATATCTAGCTTCTACCCGAGATAGGTTATCATGTAGTTGGAAATATTTATTCATTTCCAACAGTCAGGCCTACACCTCTTTTCCTTTCCTCTGTTCACCATTGAAAGTTGGTGGCTTAATCTTCCTAAGTCCCCCCTGCAAAATTTCTGCCTCAGGTTTGCTCCTTTTCCTCCAAACAAGAGACACACTTGGGCTTCTCCTTGGGATCTAAACTTGCATGAGTTCTTCTGGTGGAATGTCTTGGAGAATGATTGTGTCTACGCATGCTTCTTGAATTCCTAACACTCCCATGATCATCTCTTTTGCTATGGTATCTTGATGTTGATACTTTTCTAGCACTAGGTGCTTGCTTGGTGCCAAAGTCCTTGTTAAATTGCTTCTATATCATATTTAGGCGTTGAAGTATCTCTTCTTGAGACTTCATGATCCTCTCATTATCAGCCCTATAGCTCCGCACTTCTTTTTGTAGGCTTCTCATAGTTACAATTCCCCGCCTGTCTCTTCTCCCATTAGACTCGGTCTCAATGTTACCCATGTTGGCATGCAAACCTCCAATTTCTTCTTCATCGTTGTAAGACCCTTGAGCACCCTCCATGTCTCTAGTTCTCATGTAGGAACTAAAATTTGCTTTTCTATATCTCTAATTTTGTAAGAATATGCATGCAATAATTGCTCATTAGAATTAAGCATTTTGCAAAATATTTATCAATTAGATTACATGCAATTATTCATTTTAAATTATGAAGAATATTAATGCAGTACTTTCAAGTAGGATTCCTTAAATGCATTCATTTTCGAAACAACTTTCCAATGGTTGCCCTCTTGCCTCAATCTGAGTTTTGAGCGAATAGTTACAACAATTACAAGTTGCAATTTCCACTCTTTGTTGTTACAGAAATCAATTTTATCACTTTTAAAGAAAATATAGTGCCCATATCAAAATTTTGGGTCGATATATCTTTTTTGCTTCTCAAGATATTTCCAACAACTATTCGTTTTCCCCAATCTGAGCTCCGAGCTGAAATTTATGGTGGAAAAGCAATGAAGGAATATTCATTGGCACACGCAACATAGTAGCAACGCTCAACAATCGCCCAATCATTTCTTGATTAGATCTTCATCGTTGATCTCTCTTAATGAATTCATCATGGATCTAAGTCATATCTCTTCTTAATACCATCCATGAACCCGCTACCATCACTTAGCTCCTTTTTTTCTTCGTAGACTCACAGACTCGTAAACTTGTAACCTTCCTTTCATAAGTCCGTCTGAGAGGTCCCAACACTTAGCCATTTTTCCATCTTCACGGATTCACGAACACATAATCTTGTATCCTTATTTTCATAAATTCGTCCGAGAAGTCTCAACACTTAACCATTTTCCCACTTTTTCACGAAATCTTAACCATTTTTCCACTTTTTCACGAAATCATAACCATGTATGCTTCTATTCATAAGTTCGTCCGAGAAGTCTCAACACTTAACCATTTTCCCACTTGTTCTTAGATTTGCAGACTCACAGACTCATAATATTGTATCCTTCTTTCCATAAGTTCGTCTGAGAAGTCCCAACACTTAAGATTTTTTCCACTTCTTATCGTGGTTTCGCGAGATTGACAGTTGGTATGCCACATGGCTCCACACCATCCGCCAATTGTCATCTCGTCCAACATGTACCTTTCACCATGGTAACACACATATTTCTTCTACCACGTCAGCTGACACATGGCCTCCACATCATGCCGATGGCATCATACGGAAAAATACCCAAATTTTTATGATTTGCATATGTTCAAATTTTTCCAAAGAGGCCCAATTCTTCACATTACCCATGAAATTTCTCTCAATTTCATTGTCATAACTTAAATAAACAAGTTGCAGATATACTCCAAAAATTAATTCTCTGCAAGTTTCTGCTTCAACATTCTACTAACTCGGCCCATCCAGGATTAACATTTAAAACTGGGCTCTAATACCACTTTGTAATGTACCCAACCACCCAAGATGGGCCACATCATGCAAAACTCTCTCATTATCAGCTCTAATACTAAAATGTAACATACCTAGCCTCCAACTAAGCAACATTACATGCATAATACACATGAAAATGAAACTTCTGCTAATTAAAGAAATTCTTTTACTGTTAGCCGATTTCCTGTAGCTTACAACTACAAATTTATAATAGATTTAGCTACAGTCTATAACCATAAAAAAAAATGCATCTAAAGCATGCTAATAATTAACATGAAATACAACTAAACCAGTCATTACAATAACATATAAGTCATTCTCATTCACGTAGAGTTCATGCACAATACTAACACATGTAAATAACTCGGTATAAGATAAAACACTTATCTTAAAACAAGAATCATGCAACCAACTGCTTAGGATGGACGTTCCACCCAACCATAGACTGACTGTTCCAAATCTCAATATCCAGTGACCCCCGAGTTGAGGCTAGTAATCCAAAAAAGAGGGTGGTGTCTCACAATCCACTCACTACTCATAAAGCTCATAACCCGACTAATATTCTCCTACAACTATCTTAATCTTTCCACCATCTCTCTTCCTTTCGATCTGCCCAACCCAAGGAATGCACCATTTGTTTAACGGGGATCACCCAAGGGATGTATCATCTGTTTATCATGGTAAACCAAGGGATGTACCATATGTTTATTAGGGTTAACCCAAGGGATGTACCATCCGTTTATTAGGGATATCCCAAGGAATTTTCCATTCGTTTATCAGGTTCTCTCTGGCACATGTAACTATGAATCTCTCAGCTGGGAACTCAAGGGAACTTGTTGCTAGGAAAACTATCAACAAACCAATAACAAACACTTGTTGTTTTAGTGCAACTCATGCATGAGTTCACTCTTCCAACCTGACAACTAGACTCTTTAGTTCTCCAGCTTCAATTCGATCCAATTCCACTCCAGAATTTTCCTTCCATGGCCGCACCAGTTCCAAGCTCTCTTTTCTCCCCTTTTCCAATTATTGTCCCAACCCATACCATTTCCTCTCTTATGGCTTTCCTTTCTTGACTCACACTCTTCCCCAAGCTGATTTTACTCAACCCCCATGTTCCCAATAACTCTGGGACATGACCATTCACACCCACCCTCTTACATGCATTCAATGATTGGATTTGGAAACACTCAATCAGAAGGATGTGACCACTCACACCCACCCTCTTACATGTATTCAATGATTGGATTTGGGAACACTCAATCATAAATTGGAAGGCTCATATACAATGGGAAAGTTTAGGATATACACGGGTAATTCCCCCTTCGACCCCTCTCGACCATTATCCTATACACTTCCCCCTCTTGTGGATTAATTCAACTCCCATATCTTGTCCATGTCCCCTTAGCAACTTGCATCACATTTTTGTTATTAAAACATTGAAATACAATTCACATATTACATCACTTGGATGTAGCCACATATTGTATCGACATAAGCATTAATTAAACTGGGGATTATAATGGGGATGTTACAACTGCAGGGATCCTTAAGTCCCAATCGTCCCTTCCTACTTTGTAGATCTTGGTAAGAGAATTCTCTAAAATTTTATTGAAGGATTCTATTGTCCGATTTGCATGAGGGTGATATGACGTGCTTCTCTGATGGTGAATTTGAAACTCCTCAGTCAATGTTGTAATTTTCTTATTCAAGAAGTGTGTCCCTTGATAACTCAATAGAATGTGCGAGCATCCAAATGCTGTAATGACATTCTCAAACAAAAATAATGCAACAATCTCCGTGCTGTAGTTTGTGACTGGTGTTGCTTCTGCCCATCTGGTCAAATACTTTGTCGCAATGATTATATACCTAGCTCCTAATCTCTTTGTTGATGGATTGATTGGTCCAACAAATTCTGTTGCCCATTTCTCAAAATCATGCAATGTAACTTGTGGATGTAAAGGAATATCATCCCTTCTGGATGGCTTTCCAACCGTTTGACAAACATCACATGCTTGGAAATATTTCTTAACATCCTTTTGGAGTGTGGGGAACTAAATCCCCGTGCACAAAATCTTCTGCGCAATCGCTTTACATGCATAGTTTCCTCCTGCAATACCTTTGTTCACTTCTGATAGTATAATTGGCCTTTCATGCTCTAACACTCATCGTCTTAATATCCCATCTGCACTTAACTTGTATAAGTTCCTTGCAACTAGTTAATAGTCTGTTGTCTTAACCACTGACTTTTTATTTTGTGCAATTGTCATGTTCGATGGAGCCATTCCTGTACTTAATAATTGCACAATGTCTGTGAAGTAGTCATCCACCATTCGAACTGCAAATAAATGTGCATATGGTAAACTATCATCTAATTTCCCTGCATCATCGCTTGATAGAATGTGTGATAAATGATCTGGTCCTGCATTCAATATTCCTGGCTTAACGTTGAATTCAAAGTCATATTCTTGGAACAACAATAGCCATCTACGAAATCCCCCCCCAAAAAACTGACTTGTTCACTAAGTATCTTAGTGAGGAATGGTCCGTATACATCTTGAAATGAGAACCCAACAAATAATGTCTAAACTTATGCAATGCATACACCATCACCAATCCCTCTCGTTCTATCGTAGTGTAGTTCTTTTATGTTGTTGACAACTTCCTACTTGCAAATGAAATTGGATGGTCTAACTCTCCTACTGGATGAGATAATATGGCACCCAAATCTATGGTCGATGCATCCACATGAACATGAAATTGCTTCTTCCAATATGGGAATATCAAAATTGGCACAGTCACTAACTTATTCTTTAATGTATCCAAACCTTTATGGCAATCGTCATTCCATTGGAATTTAGCTTCTTTCTTAAACAACTTCTCCATAGGTGTTGTAATATGTGCATATCCCTTAATGAACTTCCTGTAGTATCCTGTATGGCCTAGGGTTTCTCTTAACTATCTTACTAATGTAGGTGGTGGTAAGTCTAGGATCACTGCAATATTGGCAGGATCCACTAGTAAGCCTTGCTTACATACCACATGCCCCAATAAAATTCCAAAATGCCCACAAAAAATACATTTCTTCAAGTTCAATGAAATATTGTCTACACCTATTCAACATTAATATTAGTACTTTTGTATGATTCTTCAAGAGACTAAACACAGTCCAATCATCTAGATAAACTTCAAGGGACTTATGAATAAATTCTTTAAAGGTGGTGACAACTACTCTTGAGAAAATTGCATGTGCATTCTTCAGCCCAAAAGGCATCACTATGTACTGGTATCTTCCCCACTCTATTGCAAAAGTAGTCTTATGTCTGTCCTCCTGTGCAATGTTTATCTGGTGATATCCTGAGAAGCCATCCATGAAGGAATAGGACTCTTGCCCCCCTACATTCTCTATCAATTCATTTGTGAAAGGTGTCGAAAATGGATCATGCAGACATGCATCATTTATCTTTATTAGGTCTACACAACTTCCGATTCCCCCTGTTTTCTTATATTTTACTACCATTGGACTTATCCATTCTGATTCCACCACTAGTTCAATAATTCTTGCTTCTAACATTTTGTCTATCTCTTCCTTTACCTTCTCTTTATACTTCAGATTCATTCTATAGGGTCTCTATCTTACTGGATTAGCATCTGGTTTCAAAGGGATCTCCATTTCTCCTAGCTCACCAACTATCCCTTTCATTTATGAAAATGTGGTTGGGAATAGATCCTGACACTCACATAGTAAGTATGTTATTTTTTCCATAATTTCATCATTCCAACAGTCTCCTATCTGCGCAAACATTAGATTCTCTTTTTTCCAAATATTTACCTTGCGCATCCTTAGTGGCTATGCACACACAACATATTCAAGCTCTTGACCTTCCACCGTGTGTTTCCCCTTGGTTTCAGGTATTTGTATATTTCTTGGATCCTCCTCGTCCTGATCTTCTTGAGCCACATTATAACATTCCAGTAGTTTATTAATTGTCATAGAAGTTCTATGTGCATTACACACATGTACTACATCCATCGACCCTTCTTCTAAAAAAACCCTGGTTCTAATGGCATGCAAAGCTGCGTCTACCAATGGGGATTCATCTTCAAAAGTAAATGTTATCTTAAACTTTTGAGTTAGCTTGTCCCAATTTACAGTTTCACTGCGCATTTATAGTTCCAAGTACCAGTTCTTGGGGATCATATCCAATGTATGTATGAACTTATGCACCCATTCCTTCTTCGGTATTGAACTCCATATATTTTTGCACTGTGCAATATGATCTGTTGGGTCACTTACTTCTGTATATTTCTGCACAGTATACTCAACCTCGGTACCAAATCTAACTTGCATTAATCTTTTACACTGTGACTAGTCTTCTAATCCTTTTTTATGTGAATCCCACCATCTGGATGGAGTGGCCTTCAAAACATCTAATGCCAATAATATTTGTTGTTCGGGTATATGCAACTCAAATTCCTTTACAAAAAATCCTATTTCATTCAAACCATCATACTTGGGTGGGTCACATAAATCTGTTCAAATACAACACAATGATCGAGTAATGCGGGCACACCATCTAGTTGATACTTCATGCATTCTTTGTTGCTAATGTTCTAGTCCTTCCTTTGAATCTGACACACATGAGCTAATGCTTCTCCAACTTAGGGCGCCATCTGCAGTAGAATTAACATAGTCATCCATTTACGTCGTCATATTATATAGGTTATCAATTTAGTTCCCTTTAGCTGGTTTGATATACCTCTTTCCTTCTGTCAGATCCAACGGTGCAATAAACTTCAAGTCCCTTACTTCAAAGATCATTTCCCTTTTCTTCATATTAGTAATTTTTCTGATTGTTAAAGGTCCATTCAAGCCCCATTAACATTGGGTATGGATGACTTCCATCCACAATCTCAATGGCTTCAAAATATGCTACACTGCGCACCCCATCTATATTCACAGGTACCCCTAACAACTGACCAATTAGTACTATTTTGTGTTGGTTCACCAATATTAACTAGACAAGAGACCAAATAAACTTCGGCTTCCCCATCATTTCCCATGTTTTCTTCGACAAAACATTTACATCAGAACCCAAGTCTAAAATGACCTGATCCATGTCATAATCCCCAATCTGCACACTTAATCTGAACTCGCTGCTCATCCTCTTTTTGCGCAGTACTTGATTCACTACCCTTTGCATGATATGAAATTCCCTTTCTTGCACATAATAATAAATCATTTCGTGCAATGCATTCAATGCAATTTCATCTTTCATCAATGATAAACAACTTTTCAAAATTTCTTTCAAAGGACTTACCTTTTCAAGGGGCCTTTCTGGGGTAGTATGATCGTAGATCAAAGGCATGTCAACCATAGGGGTTGGAGGTGATGTTGATGCTATCCAATTCGGTCCTATTATCTCATTCCTTGTCTATTGATATGTCTCTTTTTCTTGTTGTGGGTCAAATGTTGGCATAGGTCCTGCCGATTTCCTTACCCATTGCTCACTCTGCCTCCCTTGGTTTTCCGCGTCAACTCCTATATTAGCTCCTCCACGCATGACAACTTATATTTTGGGTCCTTCATCACGTATCTTTGCTGATATCTTCTGTACGTTTTGATTCAGGTTCTCTTTTTGATTCCCTCTTGCCTTCCACTTCATAAGTAATTGAGGATAGTCTTCTGTCACATGATCCAATGTTCTACAATATGTGCAGGTTGTATAAGGATTCGGGCAGTCACGAGCCGAGTGTCCCGGTTAATTGTAACATATTATTGGGCCTCTACCTCCTCTGCCAAAACTTCCTTTGCCTTGACCTCTGCCAAATCCTCCTCAACTTCCTTTATTAAAGCCTCTCTCGTTATTATACTTTGGACCACCGCCTTCTGTTGCGAAATTTTCCTCTTGAATTTTATACATATCTGAAGTATGATCTCTCATCAGATTGAATGCACGGCAATCCTTCTCTTTGTGCCCTACAGACTTGCAAAATTTACAAAATAAATTCCTTGGCGTACTCTGGTATTTTTGTAGCAATGGAATATCATGTGGATGATGTCCCCATTTCTTGCATATTTCACAGTACCCTCCTCCAGGGAATGTGTTCAGTGCTCCAGTCATGAAATACTGCGCAAAATCTGGGCATTCATCCTTATGGAGGCCTTCGGTCCTACACTTGACACACCAAACTTGTTCATGCTTCTCCTTTCCTTTCGTCAGTTCTGCCAATTGAATTTTCAAGGCATCTAACTAGGTCTGGAATTTAGGCATCCCCTCTCCATCCCCTACGAGATATGCTTCCATCTTCATTGCAATCTCCAAAGATTTAGCTTGCAACACAACATTTTGTTGTATCAACGGGAAGCAAATGTGTGGTAATAGTCCTGCAATAAACTATTCTCTGTGTTGTTGATCAGAAATTTGAAATGCCAATCTACCCATCAAATCCTTAAATATTTCATCATAGTCCCAAACTGACTCATTCTATACTTGTTTAATTTCCTTCAATTCTGTGATGTACCATGACTCAGACTTCAACTTCTTGAACTCTTTCAATAATGCTTGTCTAATTTTGACTAGTGTCCTCGCTTGACCTGTTGGTGTAGTACTTTGCAGTTTCATGTACCATACTAATGCACAACCTCTAAACGTTGTTGCCAACTGTGCAATCTTTGTGGCATCATCCTAAGCATTCTTTGCATCCCAAATTGTCTCACATACAAACAAATGTTTTTCTGGGTCCTCCGACCCAACTCCATGGAAATCAAGCATTCTCAATGTATTGTCTACCCCTACCATGGTATTTTGCGTAGTACCTCCCCCCGATGTTGTTGGTTTATTTTGATTCAATGTTTTTCTTCCAATGCTCTATCTACCACTATTTTGACTTCCTCCGCTACTATAAGTGCTTTTGAAAAATCTTCAAATGTTATTTCAGATCCAGGTGACGTACACGAGGTCATGGAATCGACATATGATCCAGCTTGAGTAGGACTTAACAACTCTTCTATTATAGGACTGAACTAAAAATAATCTTCTTCTCCTTCTGTGTGCGATATTTCTATGTTTTGGGTTAGTGCGTAGGGTTCTCTCTTCTCATAATAATTACGCGACTCTCCTTTCTTAGCTCCAGTCTTCAACCTCTTGTACCTTCTTCCAATATGAACTGCTCCAAATTCTTCTTCCTCTTATGATACACTGTCTTCATTTCTCTGCATCCTCAGTCCCTCCCTTCCTTCTTCATTTCTTTCTTCATTCTTTCCTACCTTCAGACTATCCCCTGGTCATCCTCCCATTCCCCTATGTGCGTGAAGCCCCTTAGCAATTATATTCCATTGTTATCACACATTTTTAGCACACCAACATCTTTATCCGGGTACCCAATTCTTTCATAAACCTTCTGTGTGGACCCTTAAACAAATCCCTTTATGCGACATTGTATGACTGGGTAAAATCTACTGCAAATTCCGTAATATAACCCCATAGTATGCTATTCAACTAGAAATCGACCGCGCGTGAAGTATTTTTACTTACATAATTCAATTGTCTTACAACTCAGGGGTCTAGTTCCTTAGGGCTACAGTTCGGTATCTCCTAGTATTCTCTACTAACCTTTCTAACCATTCAGTTAAAATAATCGAAAATTCACCAAAGAAAATCTCATGCATCTCTATGAACACATACCTTTGCAACCATTGTTCGTCCTTCATCTGAGGGTTTCTATTCTCTTTTTGGGAAAATTATTGCTCCTTCCTTTCCAACCATTCAACGATATCTTTCTTAGTCGGCCTAAAAAACATTCCCTCAATTATAGTTTTTGGGTCCCGACAACAGAACCATTTGTTGGCGCATAGTTATAAGACCCTAGGTTCAGTTTATTTAATGAAAATAACCCTTCAGATACCAACCCTTTCAACATCACTTGCGTGCAAGTGAAGTCTCACCCGAGGTATCTACTTGGGCTGCAGGAACCAAGTTTCTACAGGGACGAGGGGATGTGAGGCTATCATCATATCCATTACTATTTATCCACCCCATGCACACTATATTTATTCATATCCTTTGATTAGTTAACAAACTCTATTGTGTAGAACCCTTATCACATATATTGCAACATAAGTAACCCACTGTATCATTCATTATTACTACACATTAATCATATAGTAAAAAAATCTATAGTAATCATGCATAAACATAACATCCATGAACAACCACATCAAAGGATACATTTAGACACAAAATATAGCATGCTTCACCCAATCCTTGGGATACATCCAGAACGATTGGATTGTATATTAATATTCATGCAGTAATCACCTCAAGCCTATGCACTGCGCTTACAATAGATAGAACATATTATATTATCCTCAATATATCCCAACCGCTCTGTAATGCATGCCTCTTTCTCTACAAAATCTCTCCAAAACCCTAAGTAAATATTCTCACTCGTAAGCAACCTAAGCTTTATTTTTCAACATCCTATTCTTCATGAACCCATTACATATGTATACATAGAGTTAGGGCTCAGAACCCTAATAGTTCATCCCAACACCCTAATATGACCTAGATGTTTTCCTTCTTTTTCACTAACATGTTGCTTTTCCTGCTTTTACGTCTTCATGCTGCTTTTCTTTCTTTTATGTCTTCACGTTGTTTTTCCTTTCTTCTTTTGTGTGCGCTTTGACTTTTGCTTTGATCCTGCAAACTTCTCCCTTTTCTGTTTTTGCACGTGCTCTTCAAAAATTAGTTATTCAACATGCATGTACAACAAGTGGTAGTGCAAGAAAACTATCATATGCTCTGGGCTACCTGTAGTATGAAGATAGTCAAAAGATTATGTTATACTACCATTTTTCTAAAAAATCCATGAACAGATGCAAGAGATGTTATCCATGGTTATAGATATGTAGATGTAGGTGTGTGTGGATTTAGTTTTTTCATGTCTAATTTAATTAAAATAAATAGAGTCTATTTATTTATTTATTTTTGTATCATTCCTAAATAAAGCAATTCACTCGACCATATAGGAAGTTGAAGAAGTCCCTTTTTATGCTTCTTACCCAATCCTTGTTTATTTTCATATTATGCATCACCACTTAAGGAATCTCCTTGAAACTCAATCTGCAATATAATTCTACAAATTTGTTGCACTATATCTTTCTTTAGAAGTCCAAAAATAACATGGAGTAATTCACTTCATGTGTGTCTTTTTGACAGGTTGGGGATAAAGACTCTCAACAGATAAGTGACTATGATCTTAATCAATATATTAATATGTTCACCTCGCCTATCTAAATGAGTGCATGCAACTATTTGGGATTTCCATACATTGACGGGACAAAACAGTTTCTAGTAATCAAATTGATAAGATTATTGTACTTTTCTTCACCTTCACATATTTTGTTTTATGAAGCCCCTATAGTTGGGCCTACTATTCACTGAGCAAACTTTGTATGACAAGAGTTTTTTGTTTTCTTTGTAGATTGTGAAATGGGTAAGAAATTAGAGATAAACATCCCAACACAGTGCCAGATATTCCATGTCTACAGGAGGAGAAGATTATTTATCAAGTTTGTTCCAAGAAGGAAGGCATATCCTCAACAAATAGTGAAGGTGGTAGTCAAATAGGTGATACACTTACAATAGCCTGTGAATGTGTGCAACCTTTCCAAGAAGATATTGTCTTGATAGGTTTTGTATTCAGGAAACCTATAGAGGAAAATGAGAAGGCATAAGATTAACAGAGGACAAAGTTTGAGGATAAGGAAGAAAATGGTTATGCAAGTTATTAATGAAACCATGTGTGATTATAATTTTACACCTTTATTAGACCTCACACTAAGGACACCTCATCCCATTTCATATGGATATGGTGAGCATGAACTTTGTTACATCTTGAAGCATTCAAGGGTCTTAGAATTTTCAAGGTAGATAGATTAATCTTCAATGTTCTTTGGCAAATAACTCTTATGGCTCCATATTTCTCATTATTTTAAGTGGTTGAGTGTCTTCATGAGATTGAATTTAGTGGAAGCATATTTGGAAGAGAGTTATTCAAGTGTTTGGAGAAATAATACAATGAATTTCCTAAGTCAAATCAATGAATACCATAATATAATAAAAAAATATTTTTTGTCAAACCCTGCTAGCATGATTGGTTTCGATGGGCCTCGTTTTGTAAGGCGACCCAGGGTCGAAAGTTGACTAGTCGGGAGGAGACACCGAAAATTTAGTCATGCTAAGGGTTGGTGTGGCCCAGGCTAGGTATGATCTGTGGGGATTTTGACAAATTAGAGACCTTTGGGTCATAGTTTCTTAGACCACATGCTAGTCTTGCAATTCATCGACAAACTAGCAAACAAAAAGAAAATAAAACGTTAAGTTTAATACCTTAAAAAAATGTAAATCACATTTAGCCTAATTTTTAAATAACTTTCATATATTAAAAAATTGTAAATCACATCTATTTGTGGCCTATAACCAAAACAAAACACAATATACAACAGAAACTACTATCTAGAGAAAACCATGAAAAAGAGGAAACAAAACCAAGCTAAACCCAAACCAAATACTCAACATTCCCGAACATTGTAGAAATAAAGCTTAAAAAACCTATGTACATGCAATGCAATTTCTATAAAAATAAAACTCCAAAACAATAAATAATCCAACCCACCTCAAATAAACTTACATTTCACTAAATAATCCAAACCAAACTCAGATAACACTCTAACAAGTTGAAATATCCAAACCCAAGTTAGATAAAGCTCCAACAAGATGATATATCCAAACTCAAATCAAACATAATTCAGAAAATGCAATGTATAATAGAGAACACCAATTTTCAACAAAAATCTCATTGATAATTTGAAAACTAGTGCTCATACACCCAATTTTGAAATGATTTTATAGTTCAACTACAAACAATTTCAAAGGCCTGGAAATTATTCAAAGAAGTAACTCAGGGCTCTTACCAAATTGTGTAAAGAGAACACTACATCAACAAACATTGTAACAACTTAAAACTGGGAGCTAAAGTGAATTGTTCATTAACAAAGTATAGTGAAGTCTCATGAGTTGAGATGACAAACCAAATCCTTCGTAGAATAACAACTTGAAGCCTCCTTAGCAAACTACTTGTTTTTTCTTATCAATAGCTAGAGAATGCATAAATCTTGATCCAAATATACTATTGCTCGTTTCACATAACTCACTATGTTATGTCACCTTAGTAAATTTACATGTGTGATGTGCAATGGTAATGATTTGGATGGTTATGTGTACTTTGTTTGAATGGATGATGATTTCATAAATAATTTAAGTTTAACAATTTTATCAAATTAATAAATACAATGTGTTGGTATGATAAATATCTTCAATTTACAAAGCCAAAGCCTCATCGAGGTTAAGTAGGGTTACAAAGATAACTCTCACGAATAGAAGTAAATTCAATCCCACTATGTATAATAAAAACAATTGGCATTAATTTTTCAGAAGCATGATCATTGTGCATGAAAAAAACTTTGACATGTGAACCATCATTTAATTGCACTATTAAACAAGTGCTGCATGGCAGCGGAGTCCCTGCCAGGTTGGGATGGGAGTAAATGTGAGGTAGTAGATACACGTGGGTAGAAAGTTGAAGTAGATGTGGTTTGCATGCAGAACATAGTAAAGTAAATATATAGTTTTAGTACATATGAAATATGTTCTTTTGTACATACGAAATATGTACTTGTATAAAGTATATATTTAGATTTATACATACAAAATTTGTACTTTTATAAAGTATGGGGATGAGATTTTATAGAGCATGCACAGAGCCCTCATTGCATACTTGGCCAGTTTTTGGATCGCGGGTTCTCGGGGTGGCGGGTTCAAAGTTGGGCCTCTTATGTTTGTGGCCTACAAATAGGACCGACAGTTCCGTGATATACAAAATGACAGGCAAAGTGGTGGACTATAGAAATTTATCAGAAATTAATAATGTCAGTTATACAATAGAATAGTAATATGGTCTGTTACATAGGTTCATGGAGAAAAACACCAAAAAATTAGCGTTGTCAAACTATTTTGCTTTAAAACTAAGGTTTTTCCAGGACAAAAAAGATATAGCATTGCCGAATTGATTTTCTTTGCACAGGTTTTACAGAGCATGGACGGAGTGATCATTCCATACTCAGCTAGTTTTTGGATCGCGGGTTCTCGGGCTGTCGGTTTCAAAAATGGGCCTCTGTTGTTTCGTGCCGTATACAAATTGACAAGCGAGATTGCGAACTATACAAACCTATTATAAAATAAATAATGTATGTTACATATCTCTGGAAATTACATGAACATTTAAAACATCAACGTCGTTGAAGACCAAAAAATTAGCATACAATAGGAATTTTGCACCCAACAATTCTATCATATACATGAGACAATAATTTATAGAAGATTATAACGTTGTACGAAGATTTATACTAATTTGTATAATGCTATAAAAATTCATACATTTTGTACTGAACAATTATGCAGTTGTGGGTTGGCGGAGTTTCGGGTTCACACTTTTCATGTCTAGTGTGTTACGTGATATACATTTTGCACGAAAGACTTCCGTCATATACATTTTGCAGTGAACAATTCCGTGATATACATGACATAGATAAATTTATAGAATATTATAACGTTGTATGGAGATTTAAAGTAATTTATATAATGCTATAACATGTCTTAGTTAATGAATAGTATAAGCAATTTTTTAAATTTTATTCAATATTTTTTTTTACAAGTAAGATTGTATAAAAGTCTGTCAAAATGAAGGAGTACAGAGAATTTCCATGGTTTCAAGCTGTAAATACTGAGCTGCCCTGAGGGAAAACCAGCTCAGCCAGGAAAACCACTTCATAACTTAAGTGTAGATTGTCATTGATACAAAAAGAGTTCAAAATTCTAGCTCGTAAGGGTGGGCGCTAGAACTGTGGAAAGTGTAGATAGCCTAATTATAATAACCATGGAAAAATGCATGAAAGGTCGGCATGCACATGACAAAACAACAGACAAAAACAATAGAGATCACCGATATGGGTTGTAGTGCGACAATGCGACCATTCAAAAGGCACGAAATGTCATGTCCCCGGGAGGAGGCGACTCCTCCTGGAGTGGTGTGCGGTCTATTTCCATAGCGTTCTTCGTCTCTGATGGAAGGTTCTCTTCCTTCTTGACGTCCTTCGGGAATGATGGAAGCCTATGGTCCTCATAGTCTACATCTGCGTGGCCCAAATTTTCCAGTGGAAACACTGGTGCCGAGGTTGTTGCTACTTGGGCTGTTGCTGCTTGGGCTGCGTCTGGTGCGAGGAGATGAGCACCTTGTAACGTGAAGAACAACTGGAGGAGTCGAGAGGATTTTTCGTCCAGGCTCTGTAGGCAGAATCAGAGGTCGTCCATGTGCCGACGTAGGTTGAATACAAGGCTCTGCACCAGTGCAAGGCATGCTTGCCACTCGCATTCTGGGTCAGTGTTGGAACCCGCTCGAGATTGGGGTTGCCGTCGCGAATTTTGACTGGCTTCCGGACCATCCATCTGAAATTGGGTGTCATGAAGCTGGTCCTGAAGTGACTGGGTGGCCGTAGAGTTAGGAGGGGATAAAGGGTCTGGGTGTGAAATAGATGCAGAATTGGCTAAAGGTCCTAGGTTTTTGTTCAGTGAGGCCCATGAGTAGTCCAGCTCCTCCATTCTGTTGGCAAGGGATGCAGGAAGGGGTGGGAGAGATGCGGGAATTTGAGTCGATTGCGCCAGGGAGGAGGACGAGGTGGTCGAAGAGGTTTAGCTGGCAGGTTGGTCAGCCTTTGGAATTCCTTCGTAGCCGGGGAATCTTCGGGACAATGGGAGAGAGAAAACGTGGTGGGAACAGAGCAGGGTAGGAAAAATGAATAACAGGGAAAGGTTGGGCAGGAAGCCAAGCTTTGAGAAGAAAAAGAAGGAAATAATGACCCATCTGGACCCGCTGGAGCAATTGAAATAGGCCGAGCATCTGGTGAGGTTCCATAAATGGTCGCACATGCAGAGTAAAGGTGCAACGAGGGTGCTGGTCCATCGAAAGGATGCGAAGTCAGAGTAGGGTGCACTAAGAGTAATGGCGCCATGCCTCGAGCGAGCTAAAATTGAACTGATTAGGCAGTTGGGAGTGAGTGGCATGCGATCGTCACATTGTCGATGCCATGGAGTATCGCTCCTAGCTGCTCTGCTTGACGCGTGTGTTGTACTAGCAACCCATCCGCGGGAAAGGGAATAAATGTGAAGGAGTACAGACACGTGGGCAATACTATTGTTTAGATATTCTTTGCACATGGCTGTGGAAAAAATACACAAAAATAGTAGTAATGGGTTGGTGCACTGAAATTCAGGCTTTGTTGTTCCGTGGCCTACAAATTGCACCCAGAGTTTCGTGACATACAATTTGACAATTGGAGTTGTGGACTATTTGATATTTAAGGGTGTACGTATGTTACAAAGAAGAGCTACTAGATACCAAATATGTAATTTGATTAAGTAGATATATAGACCATTGTGGTTGTCGGGTAGGCTGAAAATTGTGCTGCCATAGGTTCGTGGACAAAAGAATAAAAAGACTACCAACACCGAATTAGTTTTCTTTAAACAAAGGCACAGGAGCTTCATTCCGGGTTTTCGGGGTGGTGGGCTGAAAATTGGGCTACTGTTGTTTCGTCGCCTACAAATAGCACCGAGAGTTCCGCGAAATACAAATTGAGAAGCGGTTTTGCAGACTATTTGAATTTTTGGATTGTGGGTTCTCGGGTTGTCAGGTTGAAAATTGGTTTTATGTTGTTTCGTGGCCTACAAATAGCATTGAGAGTTCTGCGATATACAAATTGACAAGCAGTCTTGTGGACTATTTGAAATTTTGGATCGCGGGTTCTCGGGCTAGGGGGCTGAAAATTGGCCTTATGTTGTTCCGTGGCCTTCAAAAATCAAATATGTAATTTGATGAAGTAGATATATAGAGTGTTGAAACAATTCTTAATTTTTTTATCCCTAAGACCTAAACTTTCCTTTTTCGGGTTTTGGCTTTTCATAAAACACAAGTTTCGTTATCATTCCTAAACGCACGGTACCGATTTCCCAAAGAACTCAATTATTTAAAAAATAAAAGGCAAAAAAACTAAAAGTATTATAAGAATCCCGATGCATTTTCTATAAAATTATGTTAATCATGATAAGTTTTAAACCTAATGGATTTAAGGTTAACTTTAAAGAGTTTTCGGAATTGCTGAAAACATATTTTTTCAATACAAATTGAATCATGAAATCCTGATACCCGATTTCTCGAAATAAAGAGAGTTAATTAAAATGCTAATTAATTAATTCTCTAACGCAAAAATTTAAGGCTTAAGTTAATCATTTCGCGATTTCGGGATTCGAGGTTCAGTGATAACACATCTCTTGTCAAAATGATCCCCTAAATCCCGAATCGCTAAATCTTGATCCATAATTTGTGTTAAACAGAACTAACTCTGTTTTTTCTTTAACCCTGATTAGTTAGTTAATTAAGATGAATTTAAGTCCTATTTTTAAACATGTCGCGATTTCGCAACTTCGGAAATCGGGATTCATCAATGACATACTTCTTGTCAAAATGATCCTTGAAATCCTAAAACGCTTAATATCAATCAATTACTTTGCTAAAATGTTTAAGTCTTAATTAACCTTGTCACGATTTCGCGATTTCGGAGATTGGATTTCGAGATAACATACCTTTCGACAACACTATCCCCGAAATTCCGAAAAAAACAAAATCTTGACTCTTAATCTGTGATTAGCACAAATTAACCTTTTTCCAAAGCATGATTAATGATAATTTTTTTTAGGGTTTCATTCATGTTTCGGTTTTCGATAGAGTAAAATGTTCCGAGTTTTCTTTAAAATTCAAAGGCGCCAAAATACAGCCATTTAAAATAAATAATAACTGGTGAAATGTGGTACTAATGCGTATCTCAGTAAAATATCTACCGCATTAAATGTCTTAAATTCTTGTCAGCTGCGTCAATCCCGTCATTGTTAAATGAATTAAAAGAGCATTTGAATGTCTGTGTTTTCATTTTATCAAGCACAAGAAACATTCAGCTGAGCTCATTCATTCCTTTTTTGTGACAAGTTTTCCATTTAACGTAAAGTCATGGCAGCAAAAAAGGCACCGAAGAAGAGTGAAGATACACAGGAAGGAGATATCATCTCCGACACCAGGCCACACGCTATAGACTCCATTAAATCTTGGACTCAAATCTCTAAATTTCTGGAATGTGAATTCAAGAATGCTCATCCTGATTATGAGAATCACTATCGGGACATAGCAGAATCAGAGCTTCATAAGATCGCTGTGTGTCCTCAGCTCGTGGCATACAATGATATGATCAGTTGGGCCCTGAAAAAGGTCGATATCCCGACAAGGAGCATCTTAAATGATCAAGGAGTCATCGTCAGCTCATTCAGGCCAGAACATATACAAGTAATGTATAAACTCTCGCCAAATCCTAAACATACTTTTAATGCCGAGTTTTTAACAGAATTTCAGAGGAAAGAATGCACCGAGGTAGACTGGACTTATCCTGATATAAGTAGAGACTGGTGGAGATGTCCATCAAAATTTAGGGCCGATACCCATGGGGTTTATGCTACAACATCCTTGAATGAATACATGGTCTACGTAGCCATTATGATGTGTAGACTTTTCAGGAGAAAAGATCCCTGCCATTTTCATGCAGATTGGGTGCCCTTTTTAGAAGAAGCTTCAGAAGGATATGCTTTTAACTAGAGTAAGATTTTGTCGGATAACCTAACACAAGAAATATCAAACTACATAGTTGCAAAATCTAAGGGACAACCAATGGCCTTTTACATGTCAGCATACATTATGGATGGAATCTGCTATGTGACTCCTTTTCCCTTAATGAATTGGAGTTGGAACATAACCTGTCAAGAACCCATTCATGAATATCATTCTACCCTTTGGGAAGAAAATGCTAAGGATGCATTTTATGAAATTTGTCATTTTGTTATAATTTTGATGCATAAAATATTTTTTGGATGCGAACCCCCTCGCATTTCTAATACAGTCACAGAAAATCTTCAAGCAATAGCCGACTGGTTTATTGACGAGAATTTTTCCTACATTAGGGTTTATGGTTGTTCTATTCCCCCTCATGCACTCCCTATATTCCTACCGGACAGATTGGTGTGTAGAGAGGTAGCCCACCAAATAGTAAAAGGCGGCATTGGATTAGAGCTAAAGGCAGCTCAGAAGAAGTCATGGCCAACTTTCCCTGTACATATCGAGAAATTTTCATTACTGAATCTAGGCCATTCTAAAGTAGAGGCTGAATCACTAGAAGAAGTAAAATTGGTAGATATTGAACACAGAAAGAATGACCCCTATCAATTAGTAAGCAAACATTTGATGCATTGTAATTTAAAAGCCTATGAGCACGAAACATCTGTTTATGATGACGTATTCAAAGAGGTTAAATCCTATGAAGAGGTATTGAACAGAGTACAGGCCCTGCCACCTGACACACAGATTGGTTTTGCATCATTCCAGAGCCATAGGCGAAGCTGTTTACCCAACATTTTGCAGGGCGAAGCTACAACCCCACCTCCAGAGAAGGAAGGGTCTCCCCCAGGCTTTGAAACAAATATACAAGACAAAGAAAATACTAAAGGAAAGATGAAGGATACTCGAATACCCTCACAAGACATAGGAATTTCCCAGACAAAAGAATCAGAGGCAGAGAAGGGAAAGGACCTAGAAACATCCCCATAAATCCCTAAGAATGTTCTAGAAAAGATAGGAGGAACAACATCAACAGAACTTGGAAATCCCATTACTTCCTTGACTCCATTGCAGTCTACTTATGGAAACCCCCACAAGGGAGCTATGTATGTTAGTGATCTGGAGCCAATTTCTAGGGATGAGATTCCTTCATTAGATTATTTTTTTCAGTAAAAAGAGAAGGGCAATCTTGAAACAGGAAATCCATCCAAGAGGAGATGGGATGGTTAAAAAGCATAGGGTCATTATAGATGGAAAGAAACTTAAAGATGGAGAATTTGCTACAGAGATAGCAGGCACGATGG
>ML801327.1:148937-172425 GCA_009831015.1 Picea engelmannii | reverse complement strand
TGATGTCATTTGTAAACATGAGTTATTTTATAAGTGTTTATGCACATGAGGTCATTCGTGTATTGAGGTTATTCATAAATAGGAGGCTAATTAGGAGGTTACTTATTGCATTAACATTGAAAATTTATGATCCTAAATGACATTGAATTGTGAGCTCCTCAGGTTTAATTGAATGTTCTTATCTTGGAAGGTCATTATCTTCGTGGGTGGTTGCTCATTTAAACAATGTTGAACTTGGGTTTTGTTGTCAGAGTCCTCTTATCACGCACCATCCGTAAGGGGCGTATTTTTTCTTCTCATTTACGTTGTTCTTGATTGTATTCAGTTAGTTGCTTGGTGTGTTGTGTCGGGTGGGATGTAGACACCTCCATGCTCCTCAGAACAGTCGCCAGCCCTGAGACCTTAAATGGTTAAAATCGATGGGAACCTGGGCTTGAGCGTTGATTATGTGTCTTGGAGGTCCTAACCTTGCAGGGTAGGACGGGCGGGTGGTCAGTTTTACTTTTGTCGTGGTGGCGTCTTGTTGGTCATCGAGTGGCGACGTAAAGTCAAGTGTGTTGTTACTTCTACACGTGCGCACACACCTTAAACACAAAAAAAATTTGCACCTGTTATCAGAGTTGTTGTCTTAACGAGGAAGGTCTTTACAATATGTACCTACTAGCTCCGTAAAAGATATTTTGATTCAGGTAGACAGTGATGGCAAAAGAGGACGATGGCTTGCCAAAATTCAAGAGTTCGACTTGGAGATAAAACCAACAAAATTAGTAAAGGGGCAAGGCTTAGCTAAACTCTTAGTTGAATCCAATTTCAGAGCTCTTGGGATAAACAACTCTCAAGGGGAGGAAGAGTGGGTAGACGTGAATGAACTTGAAGATCAAATAGTTGAAATCCAAATCGAAGAGAAATTTGCTTCATCAAATTGGTACAAGGACATAGTATCCTACTTGTTGACATTGAAATTCCCAAGTGACTTGTCCCCATCCAAAGCCAGAACACTGAAGATGCATGCGGTCAAGTACTGTATTTCCAGAAAACAATTGTATTGGAAGGACCCACTTGGCTTCCTCTTGGTCTGTTTGGTCGAATCAGAAACAGAAAAGGTCATAAGCCAATTTCACGAAGGAGTGTGTGGAGGACACCACGCCTGGAGGGATACGGCTTATAAGATCCCGAGGGCTGGGTATTATTAGCCCAAAATTTTCTCAGACATCAATGCCAAGGTACGAGCTTGCAGCCCTTGCCATATTTTTGCAGGCAAACATAAACTCCCAGCAATGCCATTGATTCCGGTCAAAACAGAAGCTCCTTTTCAGCAATGGGGATTAGATTTCATAGGCGAAATTAATCCTCATTCTAGTGCTCAACACAGATGGATCCTAACCGCTACAGACTACTTCACCAAATGGGTGGAAGTTATTCCAACGAGAAAGGCTATTGATTCGGTGGTAATAGATTTCTTAGAATAAAATATTTTGTCTAGGTTCGGCTGTCCCAGAAAGATAGTCACAGACAACGCACATGCTTTTAAATCTATGGCTATGGTCAGTTTTTACCAAAAATATAATATTGTGCTCGGTCACTCCACAACATACTACCCTTAGGGAAATGGTCTGGCCAAATCTTCAAACAAGAGCTTAATCAATATAATTAAGAAAGTGTAAAGCGAAAATAAAAAGTCTTAGCATGTGCATTTGAAATACGCTCTGTGGGCAAATCAGATAGGCACAAAAAAGTCTATCGACACTTCTCCCTTTCAAATGATATACGGGACATATGTAGTGTTGCCTATAAACCTAACACTTCCTGTAATGAAACTATGGCAAGATGAGAAGGAAGAACCAAATCCTGTCACAAGAAGGATAAATCAGTTGATTGAAGTTCAACAGCACAGGGCAGTAGTGGATGAAAGGCTGCAGAAATACCAGGATGACATGAAAGTGTTATTCGATCGTAAATCCAAAGACAAAAATTTTCTCCTCGGAGATTTGGTTTTGAAATGGGATGCTAGGAAGGAGGATTCGGGAAAAAATGGTAAATTCAATCACATCTGGTACAGACCATTCAAGGTTGCATCTCCTGAAGGAAAGAATTCATTTCTGCTAGAAAATTTGGATGGTAAAATCCTGAATGCCCCCGTCAATGGGCGTTTTTTAAAACATTATATGGAATAATTGATTTCCAGAATTCCCACTGTATATACCGTTTTGTTTAGTCCTTTATTTCATAATTTTCTTTGGGAAGTCTACTTTCATTCTGTAAATAAAGAAAAATAAAATAAAATTGGTTTATGTCTCTTTTAGAAATAAGGATACAAAATTCTTAATGTATCCAATTCCTTAAAAACCCTGATACTTTTCATATTGTTCTTTCACAGGATTCTGGCTGACAACCCGACAAGTAAAAGCAGCAAACGGACAACCTTAAAGCGAAAGATAAATTTGCCAAAAATAGGTGTTAGATAAGATTTTCTGTTATTTCAAAAAGATAATGAAAATGGTAAGGCAAAGGTGTGAGTCCCAACAAAGTTTATTTTGTGAAAAAAAAGATTTTGTATCAAAAAGTGCGTTGATTATCTCGTAAGTTTGATAGGCCAAAAAAAAAAAATGTTTTCAAAATCTAGGCCTTAAGGGTTTCACTTAGAACAAGATAGGAGGTAAATAAAGTAAAAATCTTTAAGAGAGAGTTCCAAGAGTTGGGTTTAATTTATAACCTCTATTTTTCGACTTCCAAATCGTTCTACATCCCCTCTTTCTACCCTTAGTTCTGAATCAAGCTTCTTTTTCGGGTTTCCCATAGAGGGAGAAGAGATTACGTCTTAACTTTTGAAATTGAAAAAATAGTTCTTAATAGGTAATACCAGTCCTCATATTTCTTACTCTCTAACTAAACATGGTTATGCTTAGGCCAATCCTGACTCTCCTAGGTCTCTTAACAATTTTTCTGAGGATTTAAGCCTTCTCAAAGGAAGACCCCTGAAATTAATCTCACCCTTTTTCTCTGCAGACTAAGGTGTTTTGAACGTTGAGAAAAGGTTGGTCTAGAGTAATCAAAATAGGTTGACAAACCTCCATTGCAATTTTTACACAGATACCACCCCTGGTATATTAAGTATCACTGTTTGCCTCTGCTTCGTATTCATAAAGTAAATATAAGACATATGGTGAAAGGAAATTCATATTTGATTGCCCCCATCTAGTCCAAAAGACGATGAAAGGAAATTCATTTAAATGATTTCCCTTGTCTAGTATAAAAAGACAGATAACTTCACCAGGGTACTGAACAGGATCGTTGGCAGTGAAGCAATATCTGAGGTTAAATGTATAATTAGCATTCGAAGCGGTGAAAGGAAATTCAGTAAAAAGGGACAGATAACTTCACCGAGGTACTGAACAAGCTCGCTGACAGTGAAGAAATATTTGAGGTATCTGTAAGGTTGTCATACTTAAATACCACTCTACTCTAGTTACCAATTTTTTCCAAACCGGATCTGCATCCCAAGTCCAGACAGGGCTCCCCATTAAAAATATAAATTTTGCTTCGTTTGATGCAAGCCAAAAGCCACAAATCTGTTGAGTTTCCTAAGATTGTTTTGACCATCTTAATGCTAACTTAATTTTAGTAATGAGAAGGAGAAGATAATGAATGAGGCTGCAACTGAGTTTACAATAAATGAGAACTTTGAAAAGATTTTCAGAAGTAAAAATGAAATCTCTTTTTTCCTTTGTATCCCCTTCCTTAGCAATTTTTGTAGGGATAAACCCTTGACCCCATTAACCCAATGAAGGCACTAAGTTTACATGTTCTCCTTGTCCCACAAGGAGACGAGGTCCCCAGTTGGAGCCTATGTTGAAACAATTCTTAAAACTTTTATCCCTAAGACCTAAACTTTCCTTTTTCGGGTTTCGGCTTTTCATAAAATGCAAGTTTCGTTATCATTCCCAAACGCACGGTACCGATTTCCCAAAGAAATCAATTATTTAAATAATAAAAGGCAAAAACCTAAAAGTATTATAAGAATCCCGACGCATTTTTCTATAAAATTATTTTAATCATGATAATTTTTAAACCTAATGGATTTAAGGTTAACTTTAAAGAGTTTTCGGAATTCAGGGTTTGCTGAAAACATATTTTTTCAATACAAATTGAATCACGAAATCCCGATCCCCGATTTCTCGAAATAAAGAGTGTTAGTTAAAATTCTAATTAATTAATTCTCTAACGCAAAAAGTTAAGGCTTAAGTTAATCATTTCACCATTTTGGGATTCGAGGTTCAATGATAACACATCTCTTGTCAAAACAATCCCCTAAATCCCGAATCGCAAAATCCCGACCCATAATTTGTGTTAAACCGAACTAACTCTGTTTTGTCTTTAACCCTGATTAATTAGTTAATTAAGATGAATTTAAGTCCTATTTTTAAACACGTCGCAATTTCACAACTTCGGAAATCGGGATTCATCAATGACATACTTCTTGTCAAAATGATCCACGAAATCCCGAAACGCTTAATATCAATCAATTACTTTTCTAAAACATTTAAGTCTTAATTAACCTTGTCGCGATTTCAGAGATCAGATTTCGAGATAACATACCTTTCGACAACACTATCCCCGAAATCCCAAAAAAAACAAAATCTTGACTCTTAATCTGTGATTAGCACAAATTAACCTTTTTCCAAAGCATGATTAATGATAAAAATTTTTAGGGTTTCATTCATGTTTCTGTTTCTGATTGAGTAAAATGTTCCAAGTTTTCTTTAAAATTCAAAGGTGCCATAATACGACCATTTTAAATAAAGAATAACTGGTGATACGTGGTACTAATGCGTATCTCAGTAAAATATCTACCGCATTAAATGTCTTAAATTCTTGTCATCTGCGTCAATCCTGTCATTGTTAAATGAATTAAATGAGCATTTGAATGTCTGTGTTTTCATTTTATCAAGCACAAGAAGCATTCCGCTGAGCTCATTCATTCCTTTTCTGTGACAGGTTTTCCATTTAATGTAAAGTTATGGCACCGAAAAAGGCACCGAAGAAGAGTGAAGATATACAGGAAGGAGATATCATCTCCGACATCACGCCACACGCTATAGACTCCATTAAATCTTGGACTCAAATCTTTGAATCTCTGGAATGTGAATTCAAGAATGCTCATCCTGATTCTGAGAATCACTATCGGGACATAGCAGAATCAAAGCTTCATAAGATCGCTGCGCATCCTCGACTCGTGGCATACAATGATATGATCAGTTGGGCCCTAGAAAAGGTTGATATCCTGACGAGGAGCATCTTAAATGATCAAGGAGTCATCGTCGGCTCATTCAGGCCAGAACATATACAAGTAATGTATAAACTCTTGCCAAATCCTAAACATACTTTTAATGCCGAGTTTTTAGTAGAATTTCAGAGGAAAGAATGCATCGAGGTAGACCGGACTTATCCTGATATAATTAGAGACTGGTGGAGATGCCCATCAAAATTTAGGGCTGATACCCATGGGGTTTATGCTACAACATCCTTGAATGAATACATGGTCTACGTAGCCATTATGCTGTGTAGACTTTTCGGGAGAAAAGATCCCTGCCATTTTCATGCAGATTGGGTGCCATTTTTAGAAGAAGCTTTAGAAGGATATGCTTTTAACTGGAGTAAGATTTTGTCGGATAACCTAACACAAGAAATCTCAAACTACAGAGTTGCAAAATCTAAGGGACAACCGGTGGCCTTTTACATGTCAGCATACATTATGGATGCAATCTATTATGTGACTCCTTTTCCATTAATGAATTGGAGTTGGAACATAACCTGTCGAGAACCCATTCATGAATATCATTCTACCCTTTAGGAAGAAAATGCTAAGGATGCATTTTATGAAATTTGTCATTTTGTTATAATTCTGATGCATAAAATAGTTTTTGGATGCGAACCCCCTCGCATTTCTGATACAGTCACAGAAAATCTTAAAGCAATAGCCGACTGGTTTATTGACGAGAATTTTTCCTACATTAGGGTTTATGGTTGTTCTATTCCCCCTCATGCACTCCCTAAATTCCTACTAGACAGATTGGTGTGTAGAGAGGTAGCCCACCAGATAGTAAAAGGCGGCATTGGATTAGAGCTAAAGGTAGCTCAGAAGAAGTCATGGCCAACTTTCCCTGTACATATCGAGAAATTTTCATTACTAAATCTAGGCCATTCTAAAGTAGAGGTTGAATCACTAGAAGAAGTAAAATTGGTAGATATTGAACACAGAAAGCATGACCCCTATCAATTAGTAAGCAAACATTTGATGCATTGTAATTTAAAATCCTATGAGCATGAAACAAATGTTTATGATGACGTATTCAAAGAGGTTAAATCCTATGAAGAGGTATTGAACATAGTATAGGCCCTACCACCTGACACACAGATTGGTTTCGCGTCATTCCAGAGCCATAGGCGAAGCTGTTTACCCAAAATTTTGCAGGGCGAAGCTACGACCCCACCTCCAGAGTAGGAAGGGCCTCCCCCAGGCTTTGAAACAAATATATAGGACAAAGAAAATACTAAAGGCAAGATGACGGATACTGGAATACCCTCACAAGACACAAAAATTTCCCAGACAAAAGAATCAGAGGCAGGGAAGGGAAAGGACCTAGAAACATCCCCAGAAATCCCTAAGGATGTTCTAGAAAAGACAGGAGGAACAAAATCGACAAAACTTGGAAGTCCCATTACTTCCTTGACTTCATTGCAGTGTACTTATGGAAACCCCCACGAGGGAGCTCTGTATGTTAGTGATCTGGAGCCAATTTCTAGGGATGAGATTCCTTCATCAGATTATTTTTTCAGTAAAAAGAGAAGGGCAATCTTGAAACAGGAAATCCATCCAAGAGGAGATGGGATGGTTAAAAAGAATAGGGTCATTATAGGTGGAAAGAAACTTAAAGATGGAGAATTTGCTACAGAGATAGCAGGCACGATGGGAGCTTTAGCGTCGATGAATTTATATTCTGTGGGCAGTTTGACAACCATGTTGGAACAAAAAGACCAAATGATAGATCAACTACAGGGTAAATTGAAAGAAACTGAAAAAAATATCAGTTGGGGAATAAAAAAGGGCCTAGAACAAGCTAGATTAAAAGATATTCAAGGGATTCAGAAAATGAAAACAAGATTAGAGGAAGCAAATAAGATAATATAGGTCACCCAGGCACAGGTCCTAAAGCAAGAAGAAGCAAATAAACAATTACAAGATAAGATTAGTTCTATTTCAAATCAAGTGGTAGAGCTTGAAATTTTCCAGACTCAGGTATTGGGAATACATTTGAAAATAGAAGAGGAACAAGATAAAGTGTTTTTAAATCTGGAAGTTGTCCAGAATTACTTTCAGGAAACAAATAAATCTTTGGAGAATGTTCTCCAGAAAGAAAGAGAAGTGAAAGCGGCCAGAACAACTTTCCAAAAAGCGGTAGCCCTTTCAACAAAGGAAGAGATCAGAAAGATTTAGAAACTATCCATTTTAGAACAGGTAAAAGGAGATGTAATACTTAAAGTGTGGGAAGCAGACTTGACCGAAAATAAAAGAATAACCAGAGATGTCAATGATGATTGTCAAGGAATTTTTGATCTCTTAGAAAAAACTTCATTGAATATTGGAAAAAATGACTGTCCTGGGTTATTAGGAGAGATTAACATTGTCAAGCACCAGCTAAGGTTCAAGGAAGATTTGGAGGAAATGAAGGTAGAGATCCCAAAAATTAAGGTAATCAATATCACTAAAATCAACAAATGGATAGTGATACCGAACTTAAAGTTGCAAACTATTAAGTTCACAAGGAAGATAATAGAAGATCGTTTGCTCGAATTACAAAAAAGATTCTTCATATTTGAGGCAAAAGAGATACCAGACGTTCCCAGAGTTTTGGTGAAGTTTTTGGGAAAATGTATTCACTGTCTTGAGGCAGAAGAAGGAAGTTCGTCAACACAAACATAAAAGTACTCTTTTGAATATTTTCATCATTAGAATAAAAAAGAAGTTAGAAAAGAAATGTAAATGGTTTGACATTATTCATCTATGTAACCGTAGTCTTAGGAAGTTGGTTAATCACCAACGGGAAAATATTTGATGAGCATGTATAAATATATTTTCAGAAGACTAAGAAAAGGCTTTTGGTTTTTTTTTGAGAGTGCCGATTGTATTAAATTTTTTCCAATCCACTGTGATATACGATACAGATGAGATTCTGAATCCTGCCAACTTGTAGCTATGTGTTCTTTAACCTTTTTTACCATATTTTTCTATGTTTCCCTTTCAATGTCTTTCTAATGAATGATCAATTTGAAGTTTATTTTATACATCTTTTATAGTTTAGATTGATTTGGTTATCAAATTATTTATAGATTTTCCTCTGAAATTGCTATCAGTAATTTTAAGAGCTGTGGATCATTTGAACCATGATATTTAACACTTCATTAGAAATCTCGTTTTCTTCTTTATTTCCTGTTACAATATGAGATTCTTTCTTGATTAAAGCCTCATATTTTTCAGTAGTATTTCTTTGTTATTTTATGATTCTCAAATTGTTTCAAGTCCAGGAAACGACCTCAACTGTATTTATGTTATTATTTTGAATTTCAAAACTAATTTTCCTATTCTCATCTCTTAAAAAACGAAGCAACAATTTATCAAATTCTTTCGCAACTAAATAAAATTTTACTCCCCATGACTGTCCCAAATAATAGACAACCCAACATAGAACCTGGTCTCCAAGATCAAACCAGTATTGCTTTAAACCTATTTAATACTATTCTGCAAACAATGACTAACTAGGCTAAATTAGAACGTTCATGGGTTGTTATTGAGAGTGATATCAGCATCCAAGAACAACGGGAAGCTAGACAGAGACAATTACGAAACTGATTCTGCTTTACCCTTCTTTTTGATTCTTATCCTTTAGTTACCTTTACCTTTACGGATGCCTTGACGATATACTTTATAGCCTTAAAGTATAAACTCAGGAACAACATAGAGCATGCACAAAAGCTTCATTCTGGGTTGTCGGGATTTCGGGCTGAAAATTGGGCTTTTGTTGTTCCGTGGCCTACAAATACCACCAAGAGTTCCGCGATATACAAATTGACATGCTGCTTTGAGGACTAGAACTTTTGAATGGCATGTTATCGGTTTGGTGGGCTGAAAATTGGGCTTCTATTGTTCCGTGGCCTAAAAATAGTCCGTAGAGTTCCACGATATACAAATTGACAAACAGACTTGTGAACTATTTGAAATTGAAGGCGCTCGTGTCGAACAAGTTTAGCATTCCCTAATTAGTTTTCCTTTTTACATATGTCGCTGGAGTAAAAAAATATAAATAGTACTGACGTCCATTACATAGCTTGGTGGAGAAAAGTATGAAACAAATATGATTCCCGAATTAGTTTTCTTTAAAAAAGCGGCTTCTCGACTTAGGCATTTTTTGGATCGTGGGTTCTCGGGCTGGGGACCTGAAAAATGTGCTTCTGTTCTTCCGTGTCCTACAAATAGCACCAACAGTTCCGCGATATACAAATTGAGAATCAGACTTTTGGAGTATTTGAATTTTAAGGAGCTCATGTCCCAAAAATTCAGCATTCGTGGATTAGTTTTCTTTACATAGGTTTTACATACGCTGGTGGAAAAGAGGGAAAAATGTATAGTACTAGTGTCTGTTACATAGGGCAGTGGGTAGAAGAATGAAATAAATAACATTCCCGAATTAGTTTTCTTTAAAACAGGGGCTCCTCGACACAAGAAATTGAAATTTATGAAATTATAGGTTCCTGCAGACCATAAACTATACATAGCAAATACATAATTTTTTAAAGTAGACATTTACTTTTATAGATAAAAAATATGCACTTTCATAAAGTATGGGGATGAGATTTTATAGAACAACGACGGAGCCCTCATTCCATGTCCTACAAAGAGCAGGCAGAGATACGCGGTGTACAAATTGAGAAGCAGGCTTGCAGACTATTTTAATTTTAAGGGCCTTTGTGACAAACATTGTGCAGGACATGTTGCAAAGATGCAAGAAATGACAGTATCTTTACGTTTGAGTAGAAAGAAAGTAGTGAACACAATTTTACGACATTTATATAAAAAAATAATAAAACGTGTTACATATTGCTAACAATTTAAAGAAACATATATATATATATAAGTGAAATATGATATCTGAAATTTGAGTAAGTGATTTATGTCATAGTCCATTCTGAAAATGAAAAATCTAGGAACACATAAAAGCAGGAGGAAAACTAGCCTTCCCGAATTAGAGCATAGACGAAACCCTCATTCCATACTTAGCCAGTTTTTGGATCGCAGGTTCTCGGGCTGGGGACCTGAAAAGCAGGATTTTTTTGTTCCATGACCTTCAAATAGCACCAAGAGTTCCGTGATGTACAAATTGATAATGGGACATGCAGACTATTTGAATTTCAAGGGGCTCGTGTCCCAAAAATTTAACAGTCGAGAATTACTTTTCTTTACATAGGTTTTACACACGGTGGTGGAAAAATGTACAAAAAATATAGTACCAATGTGTGTTACACAGGGTGGTGGACAGGAGGACCAAATAAATATCATTCCTGAATTAGTTTTCTTTAAAATAGGGGCTTGTGGATACAAGAAATTGGAATGTATCAAACTATAGGTTCCTGGAGAGCATAAATTGTACATAGCAAAAACGTAATTTTTTAAAGTAGATATTTACTTTTATACATACGAAATATGTTCTTTTATAGAGCATGTATGAAGCCCTCATTCTATATAGTGTGACAGAGCCCAGATTACATACTTCGGCAATTTTTGGAGCGCGGGTTGTCGAGCTGGCGGGATGAAAATTGGAAAAAAATGAAACGTGTTACAAATTCCTGGAAATTTAAAGAAACATATATATGTGTGAAATATGATATGTCGAATTTGAGTGAGTGATTTATGTCATACTTTATTTTGAAAAAGAAAAAAAGAGAATAGAGATAAAATAAACAGAATGACTTCACATTCAACATAGCTGAAGATAAAAAATCCAGGAAGACATAAATATATAAGGAGACAAAAGAATAGTTTTATTTGGAATATATGAAAAAAATAATAGTTTGTTACATATCGCTGGAAATGTAAATGCGTTTGTCATATAGACTGGGATTGGGGCTCCCACGGACCATAACAGAAATATGTACAAGAAACAGGAGTGTGGAAAGAAGTTGGACACGCTAGAATGTAATACCTGAAAAGTAGAAATGCGAAGATCAGTTTTTGTCTATAGTTTCTACTCAGAAAAGGAATAACTGGATTGATAAAGAAAGGACTATCACTATACACTTACAAGGATGGTACGTATAAGTAATTTTTGTGTTTGGTTGGTCATGCCTTTCCCTGTTGATTTTTGTGGGCAACCCACTTCAATAACTCAATTGATACACAGAGGATTTATGCATTTGCCTGTTGGATTTCGTGGTTGATCCACTTCAAGTTCTTTTCAATATAGCTTCTCAAGGGGGAGACATTGATGTCATTGCAGATTCGAATGTTGAAAACTTCATTTTCTAATTCGCTTATATCAATTGAAAGTTTACACAGACCTTCATGAATGTCTCCATTCTGTAGCGAATACCCGACTAGCCAGTTGTCCACCTCTTCTTCATCATATTCAACAATTTTGTAAAATTTTTCTAAGGACGAGGCCTTCAAATATTCAACTTGTTGATCAAAAGCTTGCTTGGTTAACGTCAGTGAGTTGAGGATTAAGATGGGGTCCTGGAAGCCGTTTGTCTTTCCTACTAGGTCTATTTTGGTGAGCTTTGTGAATAATGTTTCTTTCTTTGATATTGCTTGCTCACACGATTGCACAATTATGTACATGTTCTTCACTTTCTGTTTCCAACATGCTTCTAATTGAGTGAGCCTTTTTTTGGACGGGAGATCATGTTGTCTTCTTCTCGTCTCTGGCATGTTGTTGACATGAAAGGAGAAAGGGATGACCGAGTGCACATAGAAAGTTTCTACATTCTTTAAATCCGTTTGCAGAAGTAGGAGCAAGTTATGTGCCCTGCTCCCCAGGGAATCCATATTCTGTGATGTTTCCCAGGCCTTGGCAATCAGTTCTATTCTTTTGTTGATATTTTTCTTGACATATCATCTATAGGATGTGAGGAAGCTGGAGGACCCTTTTAGATTTGTTTCAGGGGTGCACGTAGTCACAGGCATGGCTATTTCCAAGGAACTACCAAGAAATACCATAAGAAACAAAGCTTCCTCTAATTCCTTAATCCGGTTCTTTAGTCTGGCATTTTCGGCTTCAATGACTCCAACGGAATCATGAAGAGAATCTTCGGTTGCCCTATGAAGTTCATATATTTTGGATGTGTGCATATTGGCAAGGTCAAGTTCTGAACGATGTTTTATTTTCTTATTTTTTACATCTCTTTTTTCAATGATTAATTTTTTTGATTCGGTTTCAAAAACAACGCTCTAGAATAAGAAGGTTTCATCTTCGTCAAAAATTTCGGTACCAACCATGTCCATTGAGTAGGCATGTTGAATTGCGTGTGCAGGCTGATCAAGGTTGCAGAATATGCTTTCCAGATTAGCGTCAAGATCCATGTTTTGACGGTAAATTTTGGGCTGCTCCGCCTCCCCTACAATTCTTTTTCCGTTCTTCTGCACAGGGAGCTCTTGAGGAAGATGTTCACTGTATCTCTACAAAACTGTTGTGGAGCTGCTGGAAAGAGTTTATCAAAAGGTTGGCTGGCTCCAGACGCTGTTTGAAATGAAGAAATGGAGGGGGCAATATAACCCCCCGCAAACATTGCTTCAATGCGTGCGAATGGAAAATCTCCTCATTAATGACAATATCTATGCGTGCTGTATGGTGACCTGTTAGAAGTAAAGCGTAGTTATTGCAAACTTAGAAGTGCGAAGGTGAGGGTTACAACCAACAACATTTAAGGATAGGAGGTTTCATGAACGAACCAAGCTGGCGGCATGCGAATGACATTACATGGTATTTGAAATTAAGACTGGGAAGCGATTGGAGGTTTCGTGAAGGAAGCAAGTTGGCGGCCTGTGAATGACATTCCATGGAATTTTGAATTAAAACTGGGAAGGGAGAAGAAAATGCTTCGCAAAAATTGCATTAATGGAAAAACTTCTCGAGCCTTGCATGCATCAATGACAACTTAGATGGTATCTACACGATGACGTATTAGCATTAAATATTTAGAAAGCAAACATACTGTTTCTGGATTAATCCGTAAGTGCGGACACGAACCGATCTCCCTAGATCCACCTGGATCTAGAACAAAACAGGACAGAATACTACCCTTTCCCTAGATCTAGCCTATTGAATGAACTAAGAGATAAGGATTATGGACATACCTTATGAACGCTTTCCTTAGGTCTCTGTTGTTCCAAGCTTTTCTCCAATGCTCTTGCACCGTTCAGATCACAACAGTCCAAACCAATCGAAGTAAAGGCAGATTGATATATTCAATAGCTAGTCTATACATGTGATCAAGGAATCATGTAATAAAGTGACATCATCTTTATGGGAAAGGGACATATTACTGTATTGAATTAATTGAAAGTGGAACTTACAACCTGAGCCTTGATGTCGTAGGTATCCTTTCGATGGCTCCTAGTTCTGACACACACACTTGCTCATGCATGAAGAAAATCAACCACTTGTGATGACCTTGCTATTGTCTCTTGCTGCTGTAGCATCAATCCTTCATACAGGCTTCCAACAATTCTCCAATCAATCTCTTGCTAGCTTGCTTGTTGTAACCTTTACCATGAGCAATCTCCTCAATATATAGGAGAAGATAACTTAGTTACTTGGATAGAAAATGATCCCAAGATATCTGGAATGCCAGTACTTGAACAACCATTCGTTAGACAACTCATTCTTCTCGAATATTCTCTTCTAGAAGGCTCGAGAACTTCATCTTTTTCCTCTTTAAGAAGATGTTCGCACCCTAGCCTTTGTTACAGTGCAAACTATTCGCACCCTAGCTTAAGGCAGCCTGCGAGAATCAGGCATTCTCGCAGGAAAGTATATAGGCAGCCTGCGAACTCCTTAAAAAATATAATTTTTGGAAGCAGACAGTTGCAACTTTTCTCAGGAAAGTATTCTTATTGAAGAGCTTGATTTTCCTATCATCATGACATCATCATAACATCATCACGATGACCAAAATTGTGGATAACACATACACACACACACACACACACATATATATAAACAATATTTTTTATCATGCACACGTGCGAAGGTAACGACCATGGGGAAGAGAAAGCAAGGAAGGAATGGCCAAGTCTGAAAGTGCATGGTTCGAGATCGCAGGTTCTCGGGCGAGCAGGTTCAAAAGAACGCCTCTATTGTTCAGTGTTCTACAAGTAGCACACAAATTTCCGCGATATACAAATTGAGAAGTGGACTTGCGGGCTGGCCGAGATTTGATAGACCATCTACAGTTTCTGGATTGCGGGTTCTCGGGCTGGCGGGGTCAAAAATGACGCTCTATTGTTCGGTGCCTTGCAAATATCTTATGATAATAAATTGAGAAGCATATTTGAGAGGTGACTGGCTCAACATTCTACTCCAGGGTTGGTGAGCTCTCACAAATGAGCAATACATATTTGCGGGTTGTACATTGGGCCAATTTCCACCATATAGAAATTAGGTTCTCGGGCTGGCGGGTTCAAAATTGCCTAAGCAAAGCAAAGGGCTCCATCCGACTCCCACTTCACATTTCATAATTCATGTGCAACACCAAGTCTGTGATTACCAGATCAGTGTGTGTAGAAACGAGGCAAAAGTAAATATGTGCCTTTATAAAGTATGGACATGTGATTTTATAGATCGTGTACTGATATCGCATTCCATACTTGCGGGTTCTCGGATGGGAGGGGTCAAAAAATAGGCCTCTATTGTTTCGTGTTTTACAAATAGCACATACAGTTTCGCGATATACAAATTAACAAACGAACTTACCAGGTGGTTGAGAATTTACAGAGCATGTACAGTTTGTGCATCGCACATTGTCGGGTTGGTGGGGTTAGAAATGGGTCTTTATTGTTCAGTGCCCTACAAATTTCTTATGATGCACAGATCCCTTATTCCATACTTAGCCACTTATTTGGATCACGCACTTGCGAGCTGCACAATGTGCCTCTAATGTTCCGTGTCATACAAATAGCAATTATAGTTGGGCGATATACATATTGATAAATGGACTTGCGGGCTGGATGTCTCAACATTGTAGTTCCACTGAATGGTGGACGTGCAACGTAGTGGCTTCTCGGCGCAAGAAAAAGAAAAAAAAGAAAAAAAAAAACATACTTGCAAACAAGTTTGACAAATTCTAAGAAAGTAAAGGAAAAACTGTTTACTATGGAACACAGGCAGAAAAATAATGCACCTTTGCATTGATTCGTGTACATCTCTGGGTAGGAGTTCTTTGCGCCTTCTAGTTTTCATTTATGTTTCTATCAACAAAAGTACAAAACAAAAGGGATATGAACATAAGCTCAGATGTTAAGAAAAAGGCAACTACTATGTACATATATACAAAAAAAAAAATTGAATAAGATGAATAGAGTCACAAATAGTTTTTTTTGAGGATGTACCTTATTTTTTCTTTTTTTTCACAATGTATATTTTATAATTAGAGTAGAAGACCGTCTGTATGCTCACTAGAACGCTATGTGTAGAAATCAAAGATACAGATATGCTTTGAAATATAGAAATATGAGTTTGCAATAAGTTTGATGTATATGTCATAATTCAAGTGCAATACCAATTGTATCGTGATCAGACCAATATGTGTCTAAGACAAACATACTGTATTGAGAAATGAGCACATTGGATCAGACATGGTCAATAAGTGGGTTTTGCAGATGGGTTGTGTTGTTCAGAACAAACTGCAGACTGTATTTGCACATGTAGTTTTGCAATTTTTTTGTTCTACCAGTATTTTGTAGCATGTCAATATTGAAGTCTCCTACAAGTACAATGGATCCGTTCAGATGGAAATGGTCCAATGCATTGGAAATAACATTTACTATGTTGGAGAATGTTGCATGGGGAGAAACATACAGATTTAGTATTGCAACTTCTGTTCCATGGGAATTTTTTTTGGCAAGCACCAGTTCAACATTCTTTTCTTCGATATGTATGTGGTCCAAAATTGGTACATGTTTTTTCACCAGTATCATCACCCCATGTGTAATGTAACTTGATAGGCAATTTTGATTTGGGAATTGTTTGTTCTGCATGCATAATTCCATGTGTGTTTCTTGCAAGCACAAAATATCAGATTGCATTAAATCATAGTCATTCAATATATCATTCATGTGTACATTTAAGCTGTGTGTGTTAAGCGAGAGAATTGATACAAATGAATTTGTTTGTATGGATTGGTAATCATAATGTAGTTGCCATTTTGCGATGGTCCTCAGTCGTTCCATCTCAATATCAACTTTTTGATTCACTTTGAAGTTATCTTTTGTCAGAGGACTTAGTAAATACAAGGAGTCTATGCCTCTGACATGGGACATTGTTTTTTATACAAGTCCATGTATCTAAATTCTAGCAGGCCGAAATGCAACATTATCAAGTGTTAGTCCTTGTGATCCATGGATTGTATGTGCACATGCAAGTTTAATCAGAAACTGTTTGTGAATCTTCAGTCGACCTGTCTTTGCTGATGTCGATACTGGCTTTGATATTCGCAAAATAGGAGTCCAATTGCTTGCAGCGTTTGAATTATATAGATAAGACAATTTGCTTGCTTGTCGCTTGCCTATATGCGGTTCATGGAACTTAATCCAAAGAACATCTACTTTTTATGTCTTTGTATATCCTTTCAGTATTCCATCTGCACCATTCACCAAGCCATCTTGTGAATCATAGTTACAGGCATATATTTCAACTAGCATTTCTAATTTTAGTGCAAGGTGCAAAGGTAAAGTGAATGAATGTTCATGATGTGGGACATTTCCATGGTTGTCTTCTTCCAAGTCAATCGAATTGATGATGATATCATCGCTAGGCATGAGCGACAACATGTGGGTATTATGCTTTGCAACATCCTTATTTCTATATAATAGGTAAGGGAACGTTGGATCTGTTGGTGCAGGCCGTAAACACCTCAAATTGATATAGGTCAAGTCATCATATGTTTGGCTGCTTGTGCGCATTCTATTCAGAATTGCAATGAATATTTCATATGTTTGGCGCATTGTAGTATGCAACTCAAAGCATTTAATATTGTCTCTCCAGAATTCATGGGTCACTGTTTCCATGTTAACGATAGGTTGTTCAAATATCCAAGAATCTTGGATGGGCTGTGCCTAGTAAAGATCGCCACAGAAGATCATGTCAATGTTTCCAAAGTATTTGGTCTGCACATGTTTTATGCTTCTTAGACGGTTGTCAATGAAATACAATAACGGACTACCAATCAAAGATTCTTCATCTATAAAGACAAGTTGGATTTCCTCGTAAAGCTTAGATAATGTATCCAACATTTCCTTGCTAAGTGGAAGAAACTGTGACTTGTTAAAAGGCATTAAAAATGTAGAGTGGACTGTTGTTCCACCAACATTGTATGCAACTTTTCCTGTGTATGAAACTATTAGGCCCTTTGGTTTCATAGGATCAGAGCAATTATTTGAATCATAGATTCGTATAAGCATTTGGAACAATGCTTTAGCTATGAATGTCTTGCCTGTTCCTGCTCTGCCTGTAAGGAACACGTGCACATGATTGTTCATGTTCAACCATTTTTTAAGGGAAACGTTCTTTACAATTGTTTGTTGTTCACGATTCAACAACCGTCTTATTCTGTGGTATTCATTATTTTCAATCAGGAAAGGATGTTTTGTAACTTGAAAACCAAGGTTGATACGTTTTTCACTTTCAGCCGCTGGAGGACGAGGAAAATCCGCTTATAAGTCATAGGACTCAGAAGGAGTTCTGGTTGTTTTTGGGTTTCTGAATGTCTCATCATGATCGCCAGGGTTTTCTAGGTCATTAAGTGCAACTTCTAGATCGCCCCATGTTGGATTAACATTGTAGGTAAATCTAGCTTCATTGATATGCACTATAGTCTCAAAGGAAACATACACAACCTCCCATGTAGAGAAGTTATGTATTAATGTCTCTTCATTTTCATGGAACAGAACGTACAACAACAGTTTTTCTCTACAATAGTTTTCATAGACACAATGTTTATTATATTTGAAAAATCGTATAACAGAGGGTTTTTTTCTTTTTGATATGGGTGTCCCATTTTTTTTGTAATGCGATACGAATTCTGCTAAGCAGATATGCCTAATAGGAGATGGACGCTGGATGTAATAATCAATAATAGAGCGACATATGACGTCCTCTGAATTGTCAGGTTCTTGTTGCAACAAAACCAATGGTTTAAGCATAAATGTGTGTTTTTCAAGTGGAGATGTGTTTATGAAGACACATTTTCTTGAACTATAAGTGAGGGGCAAAGAAAGGGCAATGTGAATTGTTTGTTGAGCAGACATTTGTTGAAGATTAAGCAATGTATTTCCAAGGGTGCGTATCATTTGTATGGCATCAACATGACTTCTTTCATGTTCTTTGCGTATTTTTCTGAATGCAGATGTCATAGATTTGTCAATTTTCGTCATATACGAGGTGTAGTAGGATGCTGCAGCATATGCATTCAGCACGTACTGTGCATTTGTATTTGCTTTCCACATAACTGGCATGTCCTTGAGAAACTGTTGTTCCAAATATGGGAGAGTTTTCATTTAAGGAAAAGTGTTGGTTGCCTGAGCGTTATTTGTATGGCTTGGATGTACTCATCTTTTGATAGATTTACCTATGTCAAGAAGGCATCAAAGCTCATCATTTCGTCAAATTCTCCTTGTTCTAGAAATGCGAACAAGGATTTAGATTTCTCAACAACAACACTGTCCTCTAAACTAATTGGCTCTATGATTCTTGTAGTTCTCATTGGTGGAACAAGAAAGTTGTATTTGTAATGCGAGCTTTTTCGTTTTCTACAACTTCTTGTATGGTAATGTCTATGGAATTTCGCAAGGTCTGGTTCCAAATGATCTGTATTGCATGTTATGTATTTATCCACAAATTGTTCAATATTTGAATTCTTATCAGCTCCATAGACCGGTGCACCCTCTATCCACAACAGTGCATGGTCATGCTCATTTCCCCTATTCTGGAATTCAGTCACAAAAAAGTAGTCTGATATTTTTTCGAAAAACGTTTCATCATGGCATATCAATTATCTCAAAGCATTTATTCTATGTCTATAGTATCAAGTACATGTCACCGAGTCTTTTCTTATGAGGTAGTTAATGTCGTTATTTTCCAGTGTATTGGTTTTTTTTTGCGTTTCATGCTACTATGCAGGTCAGAAATGGCAGCCACCAATGGATCCCAACAATGCTCTACACTTGTAAATGTGATGAAAAATGTTGGCGGCCCCAATTGTTGGATCATTGCAATTTTTTTTTTTTTTTTAGTTGCAAATAGTCAGGAGAAGTGCGAATGCTCTTGAAATCTATGTATCCAATATTAGATTTCAGAATTTTTTCTAGGTTTACTCTGTACTTCACATCCTTGGCCAACAACTTTCTTCCTTGTAACTGGCCTTTTCTTATTCGGACCCACATGCAGGATAGAACTTGCTCTATTGATATGCGCATTGTTTTGAAAAACAAATTTGTTATGTGACTGAAGAAGTAATCGCTTAAATGTAGTATCTCCCATCAGACTATTTTATGATAACTGAATCATTCTATAATATCAGTGCCACGTGGATCTTCGTAGAACAGTGTTGGAAAGTTCATTTCCTCAGCAAATTTGTCCTTGAATATTCCAAGTGGATGATGCCCCTCGCCAGGTGCGATTTCGACAAATTTTTCTTGCAAGTCACGAATGCACTGTGAATCAGTGAATCGATGGACCAATTTTTCAGCAGGTGTTTTAGTCTCCGATTCATCACTTATATCAAAATCACTAGGATTTTCGAGAGTCTCTGTAGAGTTGCCATGTTCTTTTGCGAGAACACTGTTCCATTTGGCATTTATACAGATGTTCTCTGCTTTGTACAGGGTCCTAGAACATAATTCCTTTAATGCTTTCATAACATCATGCACACGCACTTTGCCTGTCTTATACACATTTTTGTATTGCAAGTGTCTTTTCAGAGCCACAACAATTGTAATTGTATTGTTAATGAACTGTGGCAACGCTTTTTGCAAAACATCTAGCTGAACATGCACATTAATAATTGATCCTGTTAAGCCCATCTGGGGTCGCTTATAGCCCCAAGGTCTTATTTGAGAAAATGCAATTCGCAGAGAGACAAGTCTCTCCTCAAGTTCCGTAAGTGCACTTACATCTGCTAGTGGTGTATTACATCTTATTTGGTTAGGGGTTGCAAACTGTGGTAGTTTTCCATTTTCAAGCGATCATTTGCATGGAAGACAAACTTTCTCACTGGAAAATGGTTTATCATGGGCTGTTAGCCGGAGGTATTCTTCTTGCAAATCAGGCATGAAAGACTTACTGTTTTTTGAAAAATTCAATTGTTCACAAATTGCACATGCAATGGAAGGTGTGTCATTCATTTGTTTCATGTAGGTCTGTCTTGCATTTTTTTTTTTGCAGCGAAGTATGGGTAGAAATTGTTTTCTGTTTTTCATGTACACCACGAACTGCCACAGTTGCATGACCATTCTGGGATATGCAAGTGCACATTCTTATGTTCTGTTTTGCATGAACAAATTTATTTACATTGTCATATGTGAGTTTCTCTCTAAAAGGAAGTGTTGCAATGTATTTTTTTCTCTCGCGCATGACCTTTTTCAAGTTGTGGTAACTTACTCTATGTTTCTTGCCCAAGGGCGGGATGACCTGGTGGAAATTGGGATGAATTTAACTCTCACCCAGTTTCTCATAAACTATTTTACGTTTTTTGTTCAAGGCCTATATTTTCTTATCAGAAGTTGAACGAATTTGACGAATAATTTTTTTCAAATTGTGATAACTTACTCTACGTTTTTTGTTTAAGCCCTTTATGGCCTCATCACAACTGAAATGAATTCTACACATGTTTTTTTTGTTCAAGCCCTGTCTTCCCATATCGCAACCGGGAGGACTCTTGTTTTGACTAAAAAGCATTCCACGCGTATGCAAATTCGATGTTGTTTGGGTGGCTTGCACACTCAAACCTGAACTACCGATATCTCCAAGCAAAGGTTCATAATGGATATGTGTTGTATCTGTTTTCAAAGACATGATGTGAATTTTTCGATGATAATTTGAATCGGTAACCCAGGAATGGACAGTGCCAGCTGGCGAGGCCGACCAAACCTGGATCTTCACCTTGAATACCATAGACAACCATTGCAAACAGAATCTGCAACCCTCCATATTCCCTTCTTCATATGGACATGCCATGTTCACAAGGTATTCTTTCCAACTTCCAACTACCGACATATTTTCCACGAGATATGGGCAAAGGTGTTGATGCAAGCACCTAAAAGCTTGTTCACTTCTGCCTATAATCCCATTGCAGAAGGACTGTACAGTGTAAAGACACAATGACTGAACATCGAACTCAACTGCTACCAAACAACAAATTGCATTAAACAAACTATCTCCACAGCTAGACACAACATTTGTTTCTAGCTGTAAACCATAGCAATATATGCCATCCAAAATCTGTTTCCATTGTGATTGAAGGTCTTTGCAAATAATGGAAAAGTAGATACGAGGACCTTCTATATTTCATATGGACATTTTTCTGTACAACAGTGGTTCATAATGGCCACTGAGGGCATCAGAATCATGGAACAAGATGCAATATGGATTGTCAGATGCAGTTTTGTTGAATAGTAGATATCTTGTTTTTCTTGTCAATGACCATATGCCAATTGATATATTCAGCCAGTTAGACAGCCACCAAATACAAAATGTATCTCCCCAAAGTCCCCTTTGATGTGCAGGCAGAACTGGAGATGCAGACAACAACATATTTGAAAAATACGTAGCCACATCATGTATTCCATGCAATTGCCGAAGAAAATCAGATTCCTGTTCATATTCATAGGACTGCAAAGCCTCAACATCGCCATTTTTAAAACAGGCCAAGAAATAATCTATCAATCCATTGCACAGCTCGGTCGACGAATACCGTAAATGCAATAGAACCTGGAATGTATCGAAAAGGCAATCCACAACAGTATACGAGAATGCATCCAATCTAAAAAGGCCATTCCTATGAAAAACCACGTCAATGTTGTCATGTACAATGGACTGTGTATCTTTTTCATACGACTCAACATCTATTACCTCTTTCATCTTTTCAACTGTCATTTTGAAGTTGTTTTCTAGATACTTTCAGTTTCTATCAAAACAGAGAAAAACACAGGCAAAAAATAAAAACTAGCAAAATAAAAAAGAAAAGCAAAATAGCACACCAATCCCCGTATGTATCTTTAAACCTTCTTCTTCTCAACTTGAATCCCCCTAGTTCACATAGAAGATGAGAAGAAAACAAACGGACATTGGAAACTGAACCAAATAGAAGAAAGACCGCAAAAAAATAATACCATACTTAACTCAGCAGAAAGAAAACAGACAGACACAATTTTTCGGCCCATAGAGTAGAAGCATACACTGCATCTACACCCCGCCCGATGGTTCCATCTTCGGATAGCTCCCAACTACTTTCGTAAAGCCCTCTGCATTGCAATTTTTGGAAAAACTATGGATGCGACATCCACCATATGAAGACGCATTGTTTCTAGTAACAAAAACTAAGAGCACAGACAAAAATGGTCTGGAACAGAATATTGAAAATCACCAAGAACATGGAAACTTACTCATCAACAAAGGATGAGAAGACCTCAGAGCCCAAAAAAATGCAAACTGCAACAATAGGTCCAACAGCTTGCAAAGTTGAAGAAAAACAAACCAGTGAACAACCATGAAGAGCTCGAAGTGCAAGTGTAGGACCTCAACTTTGCAAAGTTGAATCAAACAAGAACCAGAATCATGGAACGAAACAACGAACAAGGATGGAGCACAAGAGCAGGGATGTTAGGCATGAACAAAACTGTATTGCAAGGCATCTGTACAATAAACATTTAAGACTGGCAGATCTCTTAGGTAAACAGTTAAGACAGTAAAGACCATCGAAGGGTGTAGGCTTGTGCAAGCATTTAAGAAAAGATGCAGCGTGGCAAGACTGTTCTCTCGAAGCACGCAACAATAAATCATAAATCAGGCATAGAAATATCATGGAGAATGTATTCAACCCAACAGAAAATGCTAAGGGGAAACATTCGAACTAATGCTAGCATTAATCCACGTTCCACGAATGCATAACAAAATTTATGATTCAAAAAGACCATATACTACCAAATACTTTGGAAATGCAAACA
>ML801327.1:105844-129795 GCA_009831015.1 Picea engelmannii | reverse complement strand
CACCGAGTGATGAGATGTCCAGAAAATCCATTTCAGTTTGGATGTATCTGTGTAGAGCCCCACAGTATTTCAGAACCAAATGTCGTTCAGAGTCTTTGATACCCAGCTTGGTGTGCAAGGTATGGAAGCTATTGGTGAACTCCAGAACTGATTGGCCCCTCTCTTGCCGCAGTGTGGTCCATCTCATATACTGGTTCTCATAGTTGCCAACAGGGTAGTACTGTTCCTTTACCGCATCCACAAAAAAATCCCAAGTGGGCTCGACCCCATATATTCCAGAATCTTTTGTGGAACTTTGCTCCCAGTAAGTTTCCCACCAATGTTTAACATTGGGGAGAGCCTTAAGGAGTGCGAAGGTGATCTTTTCCTTGTCTGAAAAATTATGAACAGAGAAATAACCTTCTAGCAGATTTAACCATTTATCTAGGGCATCTGCATCTATTTGACCTTCAAATACGAGAATATAAAAATTAACCTGTACCTTGAAAGGCGAGGTGCCTCCAAAGTGGCCGCTTGATGAAGATGCGCCTGATGCTATCAGTAGGCATTGAAGGATGTGGGAAAAATTCTCCATCATTTCGTCCCTCTATCGCGTGAGAGCTTGCTCAAGCAACACTGATAGGATCGTCTGCTCCATTTTTCTTTTCTTCCGCCATTCAGGGTTTCTTGGGTGTGCGAGAGTGATTTTCCTCAAGAGAGACAAGCTCGAGACCCAACTTGCTATACTCAGACCTTGTCGGGGACATGCACTGAAAACGATCAAGAGCAGCTTGCTCTGATACCACTGATCCAGATTATTTTCGGCACGAAATGAGAGCAGAGATATAACACATAAATATTTAGAGATATTGCAAGAGAGACAACAATATAACAGAGATATAGCGGAAATAAAACAAGAGTCATAGATATACAGTAATACACGCTTTCTATTAATGAAATAAATGTATAGAGACTGTAAAATACAGAGTGAAAGACTCGCTAGAATGGTGGTAGCTTATCTCTGAGAAGAGATGTGATTGCTACTCACATCCATGAGAAGATGATTATTAAAATGAGGCTCTAAGGGCCTTTTTAACATAAGTAAAATCCAAAACCCTAACCTTGGAAGATGAAAAGCCAAAAGGTTTGTGGGCCCCGATGGGGGTAGTTGATACGTCAAATTCCCAGGGGCGTAACTTTTGCATACGATCTTCATTTGGGGCACTCAATAGCTCGTTGGAAAGATCTATCCGAGAACTACAACTTTTGGGTGAGAAACATCGATCTACGATCCATGTTGCTCCCCGTTTTCTCTAAAAACATCGTTTAGGGCCTCAAAATGGCCCCGGAAGTTAAAAACTGCTAAAAATAGTAAATTACCAAAATTGCCAGAAACATGTTTTGGGCCAGTTGGAGAAGGTGGGCGGCCACCGATATCCACCTGGATCACTTAACCATTTGTCCAGGGCATCTGCATCTATCAGACCTTCAAATATAGGAATATAAAAGTTAACCTGTACCTTGAAAGGAGAGGTGTTTCCAAAATGGTTGTTTGATGAAGATGAGCCTTTTTCTATTGGCATGCGTTGAAGGATGTGGGAAAAATTATCCATCATTTCGTCCCTTTGTCATGTGAGAGATTTCTTAAGCAACAGATTGATAGAATCGTCTTCTCTATCGTTTTTCTTTTCTTCCTCCATGGAGGGTTTCTTGGGCATGCGAGAGTGATTGTCTTCAAGAGAGACAAGCTTGAGACCCAACTTTCTATACTCGGACCTCGTCGAGGACATGCACTAAAAAAAATGATCAAGAGCAGCCTGCTCTGATACCACTCATCCGAATTATTTTTGGCACGAAATGAGAGCGGAGATATAATAAATAAATGTACATAGCTATCTCAGATATCCAATAATATAACAAAAATGTATTAGAGATGCAACCATAAACATAGAGATACAGTAATACACAATTTTCTATTAATGAGCGAAAATGTACAAATACTGTAAAAATACAGAGTGAAAGACTCGCTAGAATTGTGGTAGCTTATCTCTGAGAAGAGATGTGTTCGCTACTCGCATTCACAAGAAGATGATTTTACAATGAGGCTCTGTTATCCCTGATTTTTAGGGATAACCAGGAGATCATGTCTCAAGGCCCACAGTTCCTAGACATGGAGTACCGAGAGCAGGATTGACCCGAGCATAGCCCTGGAGGGCCCATCCTTTTCTTCTCTCATCAGATTCGTCTTGTCAGCATAGCAGCATCCATCACCTTCGGCTTGGTCTTGTATCGGAGGAGACTCTTGCTCCATGAGGTATCATGGTATGTGTCACTTTTGATCATTAAAACCTTTAAATGTATGCATTTGATTCCTTTTATCTCTAACAACTGCTTGGATATTACATTAGCCTACTTGACCATGCTCTGAGAAATTGATAGGGTATCCTAGCAAGCTTGTGCCCATACGTCTGGGTTTGCCACTGGGGGATTTCTGAAAATCCATCGTCTGCTCCAATCATAGCACCACTATTTCATCTTATCTCCCGCTCACCTATCCCATTCCCCTTGTTTGAGCATTGGATTGACTTGTTTGTAGGGTTGCACCTTATCTCGTGGGAAGAAGGGGCTAAAGGCCTAGAAGGTAAAAGCTGCTGGTAAAAGATAAAATCCTAGAAATGAAACCTCGAGATGCTTCGCCCAGGGATCCCCGAGAAGGCAATAAAAAGCCTCTCAGCAAGAAACAAGAGGGACCTATAAAATAACAAACAAGACCTAGTCAAGAGGATAGGGGGTCTCATCACGAGCCAGCCTAGTAGGTTCATGGGTACCTAACAGTATGACACTGCCACCATCTGGTTACCACACCAGGGCAGTGACCTTTGGTTGCATGGCCAAGGGAAAGGGGGTCTCATTACAAGGCAACCTTATCATCTCTGTGAAAGTACTTGTGGGTAACACTGTCAGCTCTGGTCACCATGCCAAGGTAGTGTCCTCTGGTTAGCCCTTGAATAAAAAGAAAAAAAAAGAAGAAAAAGCAAATAAAAGAAAATAATAAAGGCAAGAACGAGCTTGGAAAAATTGCATCTATGACGAGTACAACTCGCCTTCTACAAAGGCACCCACAGATAACATTATGCATTCCCAACTCTCACTCTACCCACATGTTTGGATATCCCCTTGCGACATCATCTCATTTACATGGCTTGGATGAAACCTACCTGGAGACTTCCCGTTTCTTGTGGATACTAGCCCAATAGGACGTCTTGTCTTTTTCTTCGGTCATGTATTAGGGTCTTATGCATATGTTTGATAATATTGACAATGAAACGTGATTAACATTGTTATGATCCCGGTGACTGATGAGGCCATGGAGGGCGTAGTTTTTGATGTGCAGGACCATGCCCAACGGACAGGTACCATTTGGACAGGTACACATGGGGAGATGATCAGTTCGGACCTCCATGGGGCTGAAGAGCCCATGAGATGGTTGGTGACACCCCATCAGGGGGGCAGAGACAGAGTAGTGTTTGACCGAGGTTTTTCACCAGAGAAGAAGAGGACGTTCCATCAGAGGCACTTTGGCGGAGCCCGACCTGGGGGGAATGACCCCTTTTCAGTGGAACGTTGGCCTTGGAAGGCCCTGGATGCCCTCGTCCTCACCATGATGTCATCCAACTTCATGGACATTTTTGTAGGCAGACTGGGCAGCAGTGGGATGTGTGGCATGTTGGAGAGGCCCCTAGGGGGCTAACGTTTTGCTCCTAGATGTCTCATTTTCCCTAAAAGGGGCTAGCGCCTCCCTTGAAGGGGATTTTACCTTTTTTACAGCTCAATTAGGGTTTTAATTTGACAATTTAATGTAGAAACAATATTCTAGTCTTGTCGGCCATTTTTATGACCTAAAATTAATTAAGGTCATTAATACACTATATATTGAGGAGTTTTTACCTCATTTTGAGATAACACATCACTCACTCATTAGTGAGGTCTGATTTTTGTGCCCTACTTGGGTAGTTTTGTTGATTTAGTGAGGCACACTTGTTGAAGGAAGAAATTTCTTGGCATTTTTGGCATTTCTCTTGAAGGAAGGTTTACAACTAGGGTTTGCATGCTATTACATGGTGATATGTAAGTGTTTTTTCTGCAAAACTTCTTGATTGAATGGTTGTAGTCTTATATTCTTGCATATGTTTATAATTTGTTGATAAAATCCCTAGGGGACAAGCACACAAGTAGGTCCTTGTTTTATGTCCCCTAAAAGAGAAATTTTTAGCCATTGAAGAAGGAAGGAAGAGCATAGCCATAACTACATGCTTATTGCTTCTTCTCCCTGAGCTAGCCGTACTCTCTGAAGTCAAGAAGGAGGAGACGTCCTAGGCCTAGGTTATCTACACCTAGGGCCGTCCTGCTTCTAGGTTTGGTGATAGAGCCTTGCCTTAGCAACACTCTCCCTCACCACACTCTCTAGTCTTGATTTATCTTTTATGCTAGCCGTTTTTTCCAAGTTGACCTAAGGAAGGAAGAGAGAGCATGAGGCCTTGCTTTAGCAACACCGGAGTGAGCCTCTCTCCCCTAGGGTTTTGATTCTGAGGCCCTGTCATAGAAGCACTTTAGAACCCTTCCCTCTAGACCTTAGTTTCCTTCAACCCTTGTGTCCTCTTCTAAATTGTCTCCATTAACCCTTAGGCATTGATCTTAGACCTCCAGCGTTGAAGTGAAAGTGAACAAACAACTCTCAAAACCTTTGCTAAATTGAAACCCTAACTAACTACTAACCTTAAGAAGGCTGACGTCAACCTTGGTTACTTCATCTTGATGCAACATTTTTCATTTTATAGGAAATTGAATGGTGTTTAAATCATTTATTGAATAAGGGATTGATTGGATACATTGATTGCTACATCATCTTGATATTTATTGGTGAAGTGATATTATTTCATTGCTATATTAACAAACATTTACTTCATCAATATTTATTGTTATAATTGCTTATATATTGATATCAGATAGTCTTATGAAGTACTAACCCATTGAATCATAGCCTGCATATATATTGGTTTGTTGTTGCTTTGTTCCGAGCAAGTGTTCTTCTTTGGGCCTACACTTCAGTATTGGCTGTTTAGCCGTGACTATCTGTTTTGGTGGTGACTTGTGAAGGGGGAACTTTACTTTGACTTTTAAACCTTTGCCTCTTCAAAACTCCAGGTTACCGGGGATGTCTCCCCTTGGCCTAACCTCCCTAAAGAGAAAGAATCTCCCCATCGTGGTGACATTGGGTGGGATAGGTTCCTGTTACGCCAGTTTGACCTTCTACTTCATAGCCATTTGACCTAGCTACAAACTGTGCGATAACATTTTGGCACCGTTGTCGGGGAACACTGAGTCAATTCTCCTGAAATGACACATCTTTTCGGTAAGACTTGCTTCAGAGACCTTTTCTTACAAGCTTACCTGGCGACTCCACTAGGGTGTTTTTCCCCTTTTCTTTGGTAGTTTCAAGTAAACTATTTGGCGACTCCACAAACTAAAGGAAGATTCAATAATCCTCCTTTATCTTTCAGAAGGAAGCCTCCCTTAAACTCTCATGTTGTCAAATCACTTTTCGGGAAGAACCTTCCTTTAAGAATCATGTCTAGCTCTCAGACCGCTACAACAAACCCAACCAACAATCAAAGACAATGGTCATATACCCTTTTCGGGCCATTAGACATGTCAGCCATACCAGGCTACCCTAGGCAAATGCCACCCAAATATGAGAAGTGGTTCCCTAAATTCACCGGTACTAATGCAATCAGTGCCAAAGAGCATATGCGCAACTTTTGGGCATTCTTTCAGCTTCACCCCATCAGTGATGATGCTGAAGATCTAGTCATGAAGTTGTTCTCCGCTACTCTTTATGATGCCTCAAGGCGCTAGTACCTAAGCCTCCCCGATGGAAGCATCAAAACCATGGATAGACTTGAAGAGGCCTTTCTCAAAAGATGGAGTGTCAAAGAAGACCCTAATATGCTTCTCACACGACTTAACAGCCTTGCCAAATATGAAAATGAGTCTATTCGGGAGTTCCATACCAGATTCGAGACTTTACTACAAAGAATTCCCACAAGCCATCATCCGAAAGATGACTACCTCGTCCATATTTACACCAAATATTTCAATGGCCAACTAGGGTATCTTCTTAGAGACAAAAACCCCCAGTCCATTCAAGAAGCCCAAGAGCTAGCTACCAAAATAGAGGGAAACCTCCTTTCATCCAATATTGAGCCTTTTGCTAACCCAAGGGGGAGAATAGACACTAAACCTAAGATAGTTCACAATGTTGAGCCTACTTTGGATCTATGTACTAGTATCACCAAGCTACAAGCCTCTATGGATGGAATCATAAAGAATCAAGAGGAAATGATGAGTAGGATTGTCAAGCTTGAAAGATCTCAGACCGAGGCACCCAGGGCCCCGTACAAAGGGCAATTCCAGAAAGGGGGCCAATTTTATAAACCAAAGAATGAGCATGAAGTTTCGAATACTGTGGCCCCTACAAACGTTGTTGATGAAAATCCTTGGTGCCTGGAATGCAGCAAAGCACATTGGGAACATGAGTGCCCCTACAATACTGGCCATCAACAAGTCAACAACATGGATTGTTTCATGGATTTTCCTCAAATAAATATCACAGATGCAGAACAACAGGAAGCCGTGAAAGAAACATCCAGATAAGCGAGGATGGCGATAAAAAACAACCTGGATCAAGAATCATGAGAAAAGCTAAAGAAACAAGAATTTCAGGTGTACAGAAGAAAGAATTTGAAACAACCAATTGTTGATCAAGCAAAGCCCCCACCCTTGGAAATGCTTCTTCCCAAGACATCCAAAGTTGGCAAGGTTGACCTAAATTTTGACTTCGAAGGGACATTATCAAAGATGCATGTGAGCGTCCCCCTAAGGGAAGCAATCAAGATCCCATCCATCAAGGAACGATTTGACTCTTTATTTTCGAGATCAGATGAGCCTATGGACCCCCCTATTACGTTGCAAGTTGATCACTTCAGGGTCCAATATGGTGAAAGCCCTCCTTTCTTCATGACTTTGACAATGAACGACAAAAATATCAACAATTGCATGTTAGATATAGGTGTTGGTGCCAACATGATGTCACTCAAAGTCATGCGACAAGTGGGCTTGAAGGTCACACGACCTTACAGAAATGTACGTGGTTTTGAATCTAAAGCCATACCCACACATGGGGTGGTTGAGAATGTTGAAGTTCGCTTGAAGGAGTACCCTGAAAACATGGTCCACGTTGACATTGTGTTGGTTGATGTCCTAGATGTGTGGGGAATGTTGTTATCTAGGAAGTTTGGTGCAATGATAGGTGGCGCCCTTCAGATGGACCTCACATTCTTGCAATTTCCTTTGAAAAATGGAACAGTAGGTCGTCTACTTAATGTACCAATAATTGGGGACCATGTGCAGGATATTATTCACCCCGTCGATAATGACAAAGCAAAAAACGAGATGATACAAACTCTTCAAAAGTATTCTCCAAAAGACATGCCCTTTGCAACAGAGGAGGACTTTGATAAGATCGAATGGCCCAAGAGAGAAGAATACCAACAACTCCTAGATGAATTCAAGAACAAAGAAATCGGGACGGTGAAGATATTAAAGAAACATGAAGATGATGTACAAATCCACCCGTCTCAACAAGAGGTTTTTACATCAGAAGCCCACCCCCCTCCCTCAATACAATACACCAAGGTTGTTCAAGGAACAACCAAATACAAAATCAGAAAATACAAGGAGGGAGACATGGTATGGATGTGGGATACCCAGAAAGGAGAGCCAACTAATGTAAAAGGAAGTGCACAGTCATGGCTCAGACCCTTCAAAATTGGAATGGAATCAATTAATGACTCATACTACCTATCCACTTTAGAAGGAAGAAGGCGCCCATTACCTATCAGCGAGCACCTCCTTAAACCCCACCAAGGTGGGGGAACATGACTTCACAGGTAAGTACAGGTAAGTAGGCATTTTCATGTATTATACCATTTGCATTTCATGTTAGTTTGCTTCCACATTTGCATATTGATTGTTTTATTTTAGTTTATTTATATATGTCTATATATTCTGGGGTGGCATTACCGCCCCATTTTTGTTACTGATGCCTCTATCGAGTTGAGAAGGTCTACAGGTTGTGCCAGAGATGCCGAGGTTCTCATGCGATCTACGGTGAGCACATGTCCCTGAGTTGGAGCCAGATGTTATCTCTGATTTTTAGGGATAACTAGGAGATCATGTCTCGAGGCCCACAATTCCTAGACATGGAGTACCGAGAGAAGGATTGACCCGAGCATAGCCCTGGAGGGCCCATCCTTTTCTTCTCTCATCAGATTCGTCTTTTCAGCACAACAGAATCCATCACCTTCAGCTTGGTCTTGTATCGGAGGAGGCTCTTGCTCCATGAGGTAATTGGTCCATGTATCATGGTATGTGTCACTTTTGATCATTAAAACCTTTAAATGTATGCATCTTATTCCTTTTATCTCTAACAACTGCTTGGATATTACATTAGCCTACTTGACCATGCTTTGGGAAATTGACAGGGTATCCTAGCAAGCCTGTGTCCATAGGTCTGGGTTTGCCACTAGGGGATTTTTGAAAATCCATCGTTCGCTCCCATCATAGCACCACTATTTCATCTTATCTCTCACTCACCTGTCCCATTCCCCTTGTCTGAGCATTGGATTGACCTGTTTGTAGGGTTGCACCTTATCTCGTGGGAAGAAGGGGCTAAAGGCCCAGAAGGTGCAGCTGGTAAAAGATAAAAGCCTAGAAATGAAACCTTGAGATGCTTCACCTAGGGATCCTCGAGATGCTTCGCCCAGGGTAGTGACCTTTGGTTGCATGGCCAAGGGAAAGGGGGTCTCATCACGAGCTAGCCTTGTCATCTCTGTGAAAGTACTTGTGGGTAACACTGTCAGCTCTGGTCACCATGCCAAGGCAATGTCCTCTGGTTAGCCCTTGAATAAAAAGAAAAAAGAAGAAGAAAAAGAAAATAAAAGAAAATAATAAAGGCAAGAACGGGCTTGGAAAAATTGCATCCATGACGAGTACAACTCACCTTCTACAAAGGCACCCACAGATAACATTATGCATTCCCATCTCTCACTCTACCCACATGTCTGGATATCCCTTGGACACATCATCTCATTTACATGGCTTGGATGAAACCTTCCTAGAGACTTCCCATTTCTTGTGGATACTAGCCCAATAGGACGTCTTGTCTTTTTCTTCGGTCATGTATTGTAGGTTTTTGTAATCTCTTTGAGCTATTGGCTGAAGTTTTTGGGTCTTATGCATATGTTTGATAATATTGATGATGAAACGTGATTAACATTGCTATGATCCCAGTGACTGATTAGCCCATGGAGGGCGTAGTTTTTGATGTGTAGGACCATGCCCAACAGACAGGTACCATTTGGACAGGTACACATGGGGAGATGATCAGTTCGGACCTCCATGGGGCTAAAGAGCCCATCAGATAGTTGGTGACACCCCATCAGGGGGGCAGAGACAGAGTAGTGTTTGACCGAGGTTTTGCACCAGAGAATAAGAGGACGTTCCATCAGAGGCACTTTGGCGGAGCCCGGCCTGGGGGGAATGACCCCTTTTCAGTGGAACCTTGGCCTTGGAAGGCCCTGGATGCCCCTGTCCTCACCATGACATCATCCAGCATCATGGACATTTTTGGAGGTAGACTGGGCAGCAGTGGCACGTGTGGCATGTTAGAGAGGCCCCTAGGGGGCTAACGTTTTGCTCTTGGATGTCTCATCAGCCTTAAAAGGGGCTAGCGCCTCCCTTGAAGGGGATTTTACCGTTTTTACAGCTCAGTTAGGGTTTTAGTTTGACAATTTAATGTAAAAACAATATTCTGGTCTTGTCGGCCATTTTTATGACCTAAAATTAATTAAGGTCATTGATACACTATATATTGAGGAGTTTTAACCTCATTTTGAGATAACACATCACTCACTCATTAGTGAGGTCTGATTTTTGCGCCCTACTTAAGTAGTTTTGTTGATTTAGTGAGGCGCACTTGTTGAAGGAAGGAATTTCTTGGCATTTTTTGCATTTCTCTTGAAGGAAGGTTTACAACTAGGGTTTGCATGTTATTTCATGGTGATATGTAAGTGTTTTTTCTGCAAAACTTCTTGATTGAATGGTTGTAGTCTTATATTCTTGCATATGTTTATAATTTGCTGATAAAAACCCTAGGTGACAAGAACACAACTAGGTCCTTGTTTCATGTCCCCTAAAAGAGAAATTTTCAGCCATTGAAGAAGGAAGGAAGAGCCTAGCCATAGCTACACTCTTATTGCTTCTTCTCCCTGAGCTAGTCGTACTCTCTGAAGTCAAGAAGGAGGATACGTCCTAGGCCTAGGTTATCTACACCTAGGGTCGTCCTGCTTCTAGGATTTGGTGATAGAGCCTTGCCTTAGCAACAATCTCCCTCACCACACTCTCTAGTCTTGATTTATCTTTTATGCTAGCCGTTTTTGCCAAGTTGACCAAAGGAAGGAGGAGAGAACACGAGGCCTTGCTTTAGAAACACCGGAGTGAGCCTCTCTCCCCTAGGGTTTTGATTCTGAGGCCCTGCCATAGCATCACTTTAGAACCCTTCCCTCCAGTCCTTAGTTTCCTTCAACCCTTGCGTCCTCTTCTAAATTGACTCCATTAACCCTTAGGCACTGATCTTAGACCTCCAGCGTTGAATTGAAAGTGATCAAACAACTCTCAAAACCTTTGCTAAATTGAAACCATAACTAACTACTAACCCTAAGAAGGCTGACGTCACCCTTGGTTACTTCATCTTGACGCAACATTTTTCATTTTATAGGCAATTGAATGGTGTTTAAAGAATTTATTGAATAAGGGATTGATTGGATACATTGATTGCTACATCATCTTGATATTTATTGGTGAAGTGATATTATTTCATTGTTATATTAACAAACATTGACTTCGTCAATATTTATTGTTATAAATTCTTATATATTGATATTAGATAGTCTTATGAAGTACTAACCCATTGAATCATAGCTTGCATATATATTGGTTTGTTGTTGCTTTGTTCTGAGCATGTGTTCTTCTTTGGGCCTACACTTCATTATTGGTTGTTTAGCCAGGACTATTTGTTTTGGTGGTGACCTGTGAAGGGGGAACTTTACTTTGAATTTTAAACCTTTGCCTCTTCAAAACTTTGGGTTACCGAGGACGTCTCCCTTGGGCCTAACCTCCCTAAAGAGAAAGAACCTCCCCATCGTGGTGACATTTGGTGGGATAGGTTCTTGTTACGCCAGTTTGGCCTTCTACTTCATAGCCATTTGACCTAGCTACAAACTGTACGATAACAGACTCCAAAGGCCTTTTATCATAAAGAAAATCCAAAACCCTAACACTGGAAGATGAAAAGCCAATAGTTTTGTGGACCCCGTTTTGGGTAGTTTGGTGTATCAACTTCCCGGGGGCGTAACTTTGGAACATGATCTCTGTTTGGGGCGCACGATAGCTCGTTGGAAAGATTTCGTCTAGGATATTCAATTTGGGGGCTCAATTAGAGCCTTTTGCTATCATTGAGAAGCTCGATCCCAAAAAACCTTTATTTAGGCCCTCAAAATGGCCCCAGAAGTTAAAAACTGCTAAAAATAGTAAATTACCAAAATTGTCAGAAAATTGTTTTGAGCCGGTTGGAAAAGGTGGGTGGCCACCGATATCCACTTGGATTAGGTGGAGAACAAATCCCGCCATGTAAATGAAAAATCACTCGGACAACTCACCATTTGCACAAACTCCTCTTCGACCATTTTTTGTTATTTAAAATTTATCTCTTTTCTTATTTCTGTATTGCAATGTCTAGTGGCTGATTTAGCTAAATTCCTCATTTTTATCTCTTCTCATAAATCTTCCTTGAATTGTCCTCTTCCTTGCAATGCCCACTGGCAGCTCAATATTTTGATTCAGGGTGATCGATGAACAAGGAAGCTAAGCTAATATTTCACTTGCCTGGGAGGTTGGAGTCAGTGGAGAGGATAAGTGCAGTTGGGTCGATGGAGAATACACATAGGAGGTTGGAATCGGTGGAGAAAACATGAGAGTTGGGTCGGTAGAGAAGACACGTGGACAATATATCCAATGGTTAATGAACAAATTGCAATTTCTTATTGGACAAACGACGATGAAGAAGGAACCTAAAAGTCGTGGCCTTGGAGTCGGTGAAGTTGGTCAAATAGAAGATAAGGACAAGATACATGATAGGTGGAGGCAATAGATTGGTCGATGTTTAATGAACAACTGACAAGTTATTACAGGCGTTGTACATACGACGAAGCCTCCAAAAGAACCTCCCCTTAAATAACACCTTCATTGTAATTACAATCTTAATCGATTAGATAGTTAATACATTTTTTAATATAATTCAAAATAATTATTAAATAGTAAATAATTTTTTAATATGATTAAAAATAATTATTTTTCCTATTATAAATTTAACTCAATAAAAAGGTATAATTTGGATAAGTAATCAAAAGCGAAAAAAAAACTGAGATTACAATATATATGTCTTTCACATATATAAATGTGTCATCTAACCCATTTTATTATACTTGTTAATAGGTTGGTATATAGCATTGAGTTAACGTTGATTCACTATTAATTAATTATATTAATTAATTAATGGTTGACCATATAATATGCATCCATTTACCCAAAGTTTAAAAAACACTGATTTGAATTGATTTTTTAATATAATTTATCTGTTATTTCATTGGCCAAAGATTTCAAAGTCGTATTGCACCCTTTGCTAGTCCCAATGTGATTGTAATAATTTTATTCATCTATCTCTACTATAAGTTCACGGTGTAGTCTAAGTTCTAGTTTTGACACTGACTCCAAATAGTGGTGCAGTCGTGGAACAATGGTGCAATTGAGGCTCACCGCCCCACTGCCTGCATTAAGATACCCATACATTACATTAGGTGCACTAGTCGTATGCTCAGATGTTCAAAGTTTTCATTTGTTTTCCCGACGTCTGCTTGGATTGATCCATCATCTTCACTAGTCGTATACTCAGAGTTTTCATTTGTTCTTCTGCAAGTCTTTCTCTTCTTGGATTGATCCATGTGATCCATGGAAGCCCTGCAAGCACAATACATGAATTAGTAAAGAAATGAGTGATCACATGAACTCATTTTTTTGCGAACTTTGTTACAAGAGCTTTCAAAGCTTCCCAGATTTGGTAAGCCGTGGTTTATTTCTGCAATTTTTTTCAGTATTATCTTAAAAAATTACCTTATAATACTTAGTTAAGTCTGATGCTTGCAATTACAAAGAAAGAGAAAACTACTTAATAGTATGTCTTAGCTAACTCTAATCTCAATGATCACAACACTCGTTCTCATAGAGCATTTTTCCTCAATCTTTTTGGTTTCTTCTCCTTTACCTATTGTAGTTTTATTTACTTCTACTATATTTGTCTACGAAACTGAATAAATGTGCAAAGAAAAACTTGTAATGAAAAACTTTGCTACCTACAACGTATCAGTGCAAAATTTTAAAACATAAATCAACATAGAAAACACAAGGATACTAAACTACATAGAAATACCCATATATATTAAGTCCATCATAAATGAGTACATAATAGAATTTGCATTGAGTTATGCACTCATTCATGCTTACAGAACTTCAAAATTCTTACAACCAATACAATGAAACAAAGCATAGGAGACTTTCTTTTCAAAGCATAATGTTTTCGTAGATAATCATGTTAGAATTAATGATTAATTTAGAGTTGGTTTTGGTTTGTTGGAGTTGTTGAGATATTCTCTCAACCTCCATAACTAAGTTTAGAATAAGTTGGATGTGACTCCAACTATATATATATATATATATATATATATATATATATATATATATATATATATATTGTAATTGAGATTCAATATAATACAAATTATTATTGTGTGTTATGTGCAAGCTCTCTCTGCTCTCTCATTTTCTTAATATGGTATCAGAGCCTAGCTGGGCTTAATCCCTCACGGGAGTGCCCAGGAAAATGAAATAGTTTGGGAGACGGTTCTCTGTACATACGTAGATTATGAGTGTTGAATTCTTTTGTTTGTGAGAGTGTTGTGTGTTCATTGTTTACCTGCAGGGCTGCCTACGGTGGAAACAAAAGAGGAGTCGTACCTGCGTGTGTGTCATCCGAGGAGAAACAATATCAGAAGGCAACATATCAATAGTAAAATTCAAATCAGGGACCGGCTGTGCAACAGAGCTGAGGGAGGATGTTGTGCGTCGAACTGCAAGCTGCTACGCGTGTGAGATAGAGAGTCGATTTCTATCATCCAGAGGGTCAAATCATAAATGAAGGCCATTGCTGCTGTGTTATGTTGTTTAGAACAGTCAGATCTGCAAGCACGTGAAATGAAGCTGCCACATAGAGATCTTTCTGTTGTTTCCCTGCGTTCTCAAGTCACAGTCTTTGCCCCTGTACATGAAGAATTCGCGAGATCTATTTCTGGATGCATTCATCATTTCTTTTGTGTTTGTATGTGTGGTGTGTTATTTATATTGTATATCTAAAGCAAGAGGGGGAAATTGAACAGGCTCAGCTCAGTGTGTATAGTTGTTCATGTAGTTCCATTTGTGGATCTGGGAAGGATCCCTCACTAGCCATTGAAGATGAGAGTAGTGGGCTAATGAGGTTACGCGACATAGTGTGGTCCAGTAATTGACTTCGGAGATCCTTGATTCTCAAGAGTTCAGGAGTGGAACTGGAGAATTCAGCTCAGGAACTACTATGACAGCTTAATAGAGTTTGTGGCCTGCAAGATGCTACCCAACAAAGATTCAAAGATAGATCTATGTTGTGATTTGAAGAGTTGTAATATGTGGTTTATTTGTGATGTAATCATTAAGGGAGGGTGTTAGAATTAATGATTAATTTAGAATTGGTTTTGGTTTGTTGGAGTTGTTGAGATATTCTCTCAACCTCCATAACTAAGTTTAGAATAAGTTGGATCTGACTCCAACTATATATATATGTTGTAATTGAGATTCAATATAATACAAATTATTATTGTGTGTTATGTGCAAGCTCTCTCTGCTCTCTCATTTTCTTAATAAATCAAGATTCACCCAAAAAGAAATTAAGGGCAATAACAAAGTCACAAACAAATCATTTATGCAGGGAAACATTCATCATTACAAAAAAAATTAGGAATATTTCAAAAAAAATTGTTTGTGTTCGCCTGGTTACGGAGACCTAAAAACCTAGATAGGGTTGCTGCCAGTATGCACACGAAAAACCTCAAACCAATAGTGGTCAACTCTTGCAAAATTCATATTGGTAACAAAACTTGTGTAGATATTCTTAGCACCTTCCTCTCTTTTTAACCTCTGTCTAATCTAGGTGGATATCGGTGGCCACCCACCTATTCCAACTGGCTCAAAACAATTTTCTGGCAACTTACTATTTTTAGTAGTTTTTCGGTTCCTAATCTTCTGGGGCCATTTTGAGGGCCTAATTTTTTTTTTTTATGATCGAGCACCTCAATCATATCCAGAGGATCTAATTGATCCCCCAAACAAATCTCCTCGTTGATACCTTTCCAACGAGCTGTTGTGCGCCCCAAATGGAGATCATAATCCAAAGTTATGCCCCTGGGAAGTTGATACACCAAACTACCCAAAACGGGGTCCACAAAATTGTTGGTTTTTCAACTTCCGGGGTTAGGGTTTTGGATTTTCTTTATGTTAAAAAGGCCTTTGGAGTCTCATTGTATCAATCATCTTCTTGTGAATGCGAGTAGCCGTCACATCTCTTCTCAGAGATAAGTTGCCACCATTCTAGCGAGTCTTTCACTTTGTATTTCGACAGTTTTGTACATTTCGCTCACTAATAGAAACTGTGTATTATTGTATCTCTATGTTTATGCTTATATCTATGATATATATCTATTATATTATTGGATATATGATATATCTCTGTACATTTAATTATTATATCTTCGCTCTCATTTTATGCCGAAAATAATTTGGATCAATGTCGAACATATTTCATACTCTTATCGTAACAAAGAAAATCTTTGTAAAAAGGATTTCAACTCCAAAATATCTACATTGAGCCATTTCCACTTAAGTTCTTCGACATTGGATCTAATTAATGGTGGGAGATGATAACAATTGAGTGGATTATGAAACTCACTCCTTGACTGGGACATGGATTCCTCCAACATCATTGCCCTTGTAAAACCCCTTTTGTCTTACAACACACGATACATTGCTCGTCTAAACGACATATTATCCCATGTTTAATATTGCTTGGAATTGCCATTTAGGGGAACTAACGAGAAATGGATGCCTCACAAAACATTGCTATCAAAGATATCATGGATCATCTCCAGTTCTACAGTTATGTATAAGACATCCCAACACAACCCCAGGCTCATAATGCATTCGGTGTTTTCTCTCAAAAAAGAAAATTAGGTAGCAATCAACAGATTTAAATGCAACATGCAGATAGACTTTTTAGAATTCTTCTTTAAGGAATACATGATTTTGATGCATGGAGTATCTTCCTGTACTTGAAACTCTCGAAAGATTTCACTGTTTAAATAATATTTCCTTTCATGTGATTTCTTTTATCTACTATTATAGGTACCTAGGATTTCTTTTGTACAAGATCCACGAGCATGCAATTTACTTCAACGAATGCGCCTTGCAATTGAATTGGGATCATGTTCATACAAATTGTTGTGTTTCCGTAAACCTTACAAACGAAACCATTGAAATTGTTGCATTTGAGATATGTTTTTTCCGAGATGATGCAAATCATTCTTCAGAGGTTTCAGGTTCAATTCTTCTATTCTCCTTCATTCCGTTTTTCCTCGGCTATGGAGTTGTAGAGCAGAGGAATTCGTGAGGCTGAAGAAAATTTGTAGGCCATGTGTAAAGCATGCATGGTGGCCACAAAGACACATGGAAACGCCCTACCTTGGAGGAAACCGGGGGTATGCCACGTGGCAAGGAAAAGGCTAGAAAATAATTGCTGGTAGGATGCGTGCTTTTTCATGGATTATACACATGGTTGGAATTTGAATTCATTTTTACCTGTCAAACAATTTTTTTTTTGACGTTTTGGGTCTATATATTACCCTTCAAAAAAACGTCATGTCTAAACGTGTACCCGTCAACAATGAAGTTTTGATAAGAAAATGACTCTTCAATACTGAATTTTATGTTGAAGTTTTTAATTCATGACCCCATTTTTGCAGTGATGTACCTATTTCTAAGGACTTACGCAGCATCAGAGGCCTCCTCCCTAACCTCTTAATTATAAGTTGTCTCAAAGTGCCTCCTACACTTTTAAACAACTTTCACACCAAAGAGTTCATCAAGGGCTTGAAGATTAATTTTTATAGCCCCTTGATCTAACTAACAAAACATGATTACACTATTTATTTCCATTGCATTTAATAGAACAATACTCCACCTGGCTAATTTTCATTTGTATTCAAAGAACAAGAAAGGTTGGTCATATGAAAAAACAAATAAAGAAGAGTACATGAATAGATGAAAAAATAGCGACCACTACAATCAACTCCCAAATTTAAAATATGACCTTAGCTTCCATTGCCTCCAACGAGAAAGTTCCCAATGATGTTCAAAGATAAAGTAAAGAGAAAGGCTACTCATATGAGAATTAAAACAAAGAGAACATAAAAAAAAAAAAAGAGAGACATGACAATAAGTCTTACCTGACAGACTTAAAATCTACCTTCATCTAGAAACTTTTTAGCTGTTTTCGAGGTTCCAGGAAGAAAAGGCCTCTTAAATGGATACAAATTGGCACCAAATTTCATGCTACTGATAGTCGTCTGGATATGAAAATATATTATTTTGAGAGTGGGTCGAATCTGAAGAATTTTCAATTGTGTTGAAAATTTAAGGAAAAAGGCTATGAGAGTCGACATCGACTTTCATGCTACCAAGAATTTTGTGGTTAACGAAAAAATATCATTTCAAGAGTTGGTCGATATTATTTCTTCAGGTTTCCACTTGAAGTTTCAAGCTGTATTCAAGATTAAAGGAAGAAAAGGACCTATATGCATAAAAATACACATCGATTGGTCGATATTATGTCTTCAAGTCTCCACCGGATGAATTTTCAGCGATATTTGAAGTTAAGGGAAGAAAATACCTCTAAATGTATTAAAATAGGCATCATATTTCATGCTACTGATAGTTCATTGGTTATGGAAAGATATTATTCTGAGAGCTTCCCAAATAATTTTCAGTTGCATTCGATGTTTAAGGAAAAAAGGGCCTTTAAATGCATAAAAATCGTCTTTCAAGCAATTGATAATTCAACGAATATGAGCGAGAACTAGTCCATGATATTTCTTTAATCTCCAACTTAAGAATTTTCAGTTGTACTCATGGATCAAGGAGGAAAAGGTTTCTAAATGCCTAATGATATTATTTCGAGAGATTTAGATATTATTTATGTCAATGCCACAAAATTCCCGCTGACAAGCAAACAAAAGAGACAAATAAAATAAGAGTTCATGGATTTTACCAGTTCATTTCCGAGTTCAACCGGTCTGATAGCTCAATTTATTTCTCGTGCTACTGCCGCAAAAAAACACAGACAGTCTTAAATATAAATGCTCTATGTTCAAACCCCGTCTTGTCTACATCATTCTCTTCTCTTTCTGGCTTTGTAAAATCTTGATCAAATCAGTTAATATAGAAAAGATGACCACCTCAGAAGTTTGACAAGAAGACCCAAGGGGTTTATATATAAACCTCTCAATTATCCTAGCACACCATCTATAGACTTGTGGGTAGTAGCTTCATGCACCTATCTATCCGTTGGGATTATTCCTTTGTCGTGTTACTATCTCTTAGATTTGAACCAGACGAAGGTAAGCTGGGTGCTATGGTTCTTCGCCCAGAAGGGGTTCTATAAAAATGATAGGAATATTTTTTACCTTCTAGTAGAACTATTCATTTTGTGCACCCCAAGCTTTGATGCCTTTGCTACTGGCTCTATTACTGGTGCTACTTCCCTTCGTTGCGCTACTCCACCACTTTCGTATGTACGTATGTATGTCATGTCTATAAGCCTAGGGGTGTGGCCAAGAAGTAGCCCATTGATTGTTGTTGGACCCATTCCCCTTCCTGTCGTGTCGATTGCTAATCCATCTATCTCATGTCTTTCTTATTACCGCCCATCCATCACTCCCAACGTATCTAAGCTCTCGCCAAAAATAATCATTTTTGTTCCCCCATCCAACTGACTCGACAAAGTGACCAAACAAGGTTGGTGGGAATATAAAGTTGAGGAGTTATTTCTCATTACTTACATGCTACATCCCCTATTTGGAAATGCATAACCAGACTAAAATTAATGACGTTTTGTACAATTGATAAGTCGTTATAAATACATTGTCTCGATTTGGATGCCTGTTTAGACGGACGTCGACGCCAAAAATTTAAACATAAAATACAGACAAAATTCCCCATGACAGGCATTTTTCCCGTCAAATTCCAACCCTATTACCACCTATCCATCACTTTCATCACATCAAATCTCTCGTCATAAAGGATTCTTTCTGTTCCCCATCCAACCGACCAAACGAAGCGATCAAACAAGGTGGGTGGGAATATAAAGATGAGGAGTTATTCCTCATTACCTACATGCTACATCCCCTACCTGACAATGCATAACCAAATTAAAATTAATGACGTTTTGTACAAGTGATAAGATGTCATAAATACACTGTCTCGATTTGGATGCTTGTTTAGACAAACATCGATGCAAAAAATTTAAACTTAAAATACAAGCAAAAATTCCAAATACAAAGCCACAAAGCATAAGGATCGAGCAAATATTTGATTCTAAATTATTAAATTCAAAATGATTCCACTAAATTTAATAGCTACCAACATAAATTTATATAAACACAAATATAATAAATATTAAAAAAATTATTATATTATTTTATTTTATAATTATATATCTTATTATTTTAATAAACACATTTATCAAACACTATATACACTCAACTACTCTCAATGTAACGATATAAAACATCTCAATTCAAAAACACCTCCATTACAATCAATTCAAAATAAGTTCAAATATTATCAGTTATTTTCAAAATAAGTTCAAATATTATCGGTTATTTTCGAGTTCAAATATTATCAGTTATTTTCGACAAGTTATTGCACTAAAACAATTTTTTTAATTATTATCTTAAAAGGCATTGTGACTTTTTTAACAATTTATTAAATTATTATCTTAAAAGCCTTTGTGACCTTTTTTTAACTTGTAATATAAATCGCACATAATTATTATAAATTAATGAACAACTTTTATGGCTTAAAAGCATTAAAACACAAGTTTTTTCAATTATATCCGTGTGCAAGACGCCTGGGCTTTCGTGTTGCAGAAAGCTATGTTAAAAGACAGATTCAAAAGTACACTTAATTAACAGAAATAAACACTGAGATCATCAGTGTCCTTGCATTTCCATTATGAAAACCAGAACGGTTTTGAGTGTGAGAGAGATTCAAAGTTACACATAAATAAACACTGGGATCATTTATAAACATTCATTTACTTATCCAAGCATGTCATTCATAACGGCAATAGGGGAGAACTACAAGTAGTCTCAGTATTAGCACTATTAGCATGGAAAGATAGTATTAGCACTATTAGCTTGGAAAGATAGAATTAGACAATTTTAGTTCACCTTCAACAAACTTAGCTTTATACATATTCATTGTGAGTATAACAACTCCGCGGATCAACTATCAAAAGTAGCGCTCTTAAAATCAGCCAGAATCATTTCATACAATCTTTGGATAGGAGGACACAAGGCCCCTCTCTTTCTATCCCTTCTCTAAGATCAGACTATTCAGCATCCTTAGTAGGCTTTCTAGATGTAAAGCTGGACAAATATCTGATCAGCGGGCTTTTTCTTCACATCCTTCTCCTCCTCATTTCTTGGCAACTTCTATTGACATTTTGCAACAGCTTTTCTGTATCTTCTCCTCTTTTGAACTTGACTTTCACCCATGCTAATTGAAAGACAACCATTGGTGAAAGTACAACATTTTAGTAACATTGTGAGATTGTATTTTTCTGGTAAAGAGCACAAATTATATAAATATATATAATTGAGAAATTTTCCTATTGGAAAAATGTCATTCATAACTGTTTTCAGTATATACATGACATCTAATGAATATGGATTAATTTTACATTTCAGCTTCAATCCTGAATATTTGGACGGGTATAAATGCTACTGCATAGCCTGAATATTTCGATCATGTATAAATGCTATACCATAGCTTGAATATTTCAACATGTATAAATGCTTCAGCATAGTCTTGTTAAATATAAATGCTTCAGCACGGGTATAAATGCTACTGCATAGCCTGAATATTTCGATCATGTATAAATGCTATACCATAGCTTGAATATTTCAACATGTATAAATGCTTCAGCATAGTCTTGTTAAATATAAATGCTTCAGCATAGTCTTGTTAAATATAGGCCATTAAGAAATGAAATGATGATTTTTTCCTGGATATTTGTTTGAAATTTGGCTAAAAATTGTTGGATTTGTAGATTTGAGAGTAAAATCTAATGTCCCAAGAATTTTAGAGCATGTTGGATCCATTTTTACATTAAAAATATATTTTTGAATAACAAAAATTTTAGAGCATGTTGGATCCATTTTTTCATTAAAAATATATTTTTGAATAACAAAAATAATATTTTTGAATAACAAAAATAATAATGGGTATAAATTTATATAGCCTGATTTCAACTAAAAAACAATTTCTTAGAACAGCTAAGAAAAAACCATAAAAATATAAGCCACTATGTAGAGACCAATAAAGAGACAGTAACTCGAGTGCACCATCCCACACATTTTGATTAGATAACCAATAAAAGTGTAAACTTTATTTTTGAGATTTTAGTTTTCCATTTTATTTAAAAAAATATACCAATAGGCAATATGGCTTTTTATTGATCAGCTGTCGGAGAGTGTTCTCCCACCTACATACAATCTTAACGTCTTCTCCCACTTGGCACTCAGTTGAGGAAACATACCAATCATGGCCTTTGCCTTCATTATTTGACATTACTTCCAATGAGCAGAGAAATTTGTTGTCAACAGCAACCTTTAACTCATAAACTGTTTTGGACACATTTCGAGAAGAAGCAAACTCAATGAGTTTATTAGAATCCTTTACAGAAAAAACCAATTTAATGTCCACAACAAATCCTGAATGAAGTCTCTATTAAACTTTTGGGATAAGTCAGATGTATACCGCTTTCCAGCCGCCAACATCCTACTGTTCTTCCTCGTTGCCAGGGCCACCATGCTTTTTTTCTGTCTGTTACCACAACACCCACCAACAACAAAAGTTACTCAATTACAACAATTCAATGTCACTCTTTCATTATGTCTGTGTGAAGAAGCTCCTAATTTAAATACAGAAGTGAAGGGACATAGTTAAATGGTGAAGTAGGATGTTTCAACTACTAATTCATGGCTTTTGACGACCAATAACTATGATTAAGAATGCCTGAAACACACCCAGTTTCAAATCTTAAAAAAAAAAACATGTTTTTGACCTGCACAGATCATCTTAACTATAATCATCTTGTAAAAGCAAAAGGGAAGAGATTAAAGAGGACTGGCATGAGAGTGTGACCTTAGGAATGAAGGTGAGGCCCACTTTGATCTGCCCACAGTAAGTATAATCGCCCATAACCACATTGTAAGTCAAAGGGGGTAGATTCCCTGCCTCGAATACTCCATCCAGTGGGATACTTCACACCAACAAAGACAATACCAGAATTGTTAGCCAATTACTCTGAGAACAAGCTTAAATATTATATTTTCATATCCCTCCTAGCCATGGTTTTGGTTGTTCTGAAATTTTATTCTCTTACTTTGCTTCTCCAATAAAATCATCGGCAGTGAAAGTGTCCTTGTCCATTATTCTGATGACGAGATCAGAAACCCCTTCTGATATATTGAACAAAAACTTCTCGTTCCACTCAGGATTCCTGCCCTGATCTGTAACGATTTTTCATTATTAAAGAATTAGCCATCGAAGGGAAATTAGGTAGGAAGGAGAAGGGAATTCATACAGGGCATATAGTCAAATACTTTAAAGCAGAAAACCGAACAGAATCATATAACTAACCCGATGCTACTGTGCTCTTTTGTTGCTGAGTTCGGCATTTTATTATGCAGTAAGGGTCCATTTTACCTGCACCCGCGTTGAATTCATCAACAATAATTCAAATTCAATTGAAGAGATGATGATCATATCCGAGGAATAGTGTAATTCAAAAGAAGAAAATCAATACTGTTTCACAGTTAAATTGGGTGTTGGGTAAAATAGAATTTGTAACCTTTGTAATGAAATATAACACAGGAAAATTTATAAGGAAATAGCTAATGAAAACCTTTTGTTGACCATTAATAAAAAAAATATAAAATCCTTTTTAATATGAAAACAAAAACGGTGATCATCATCAATGATTTATTTTAACAAAAAGGAAAGAGCTGGGCAGAGGATATTACAGAGAAAGTCAGTAGTTTGCAGCCCCTTAGCGTTGAGGAGCAGCACCTCCAATGTTCCCTTCGGCATATCTGGATCTTCTGATTTAGAGGGGCGAACGCTTCAAGTCCTTGGATCAATCCACGGAGCCCAAAGAAGTGAATCTAAATAAGCGCCTGGAGGACTTACAAACGGAGAGGAACCGTGTTCTGCTGACCCGTTCTGCCATGAAATGCTGACCCGGTTCCTCCTCCGCCTTCTAATGTGGAAACGCAATTCAGGGTTTTTTTGAAAGTTTTGACCTTTGAAACAGG
>ML801327.1:87805-102280 GCA_009831015.1 Picea engelmannii | reverse complement strand
TGCTATTTGTTTTGGCATGCAAGACTCACAGTTGAGTCTTTGTCCCTGCTTGCCCATACTGACCTTGCTTCCTCATTTCTTGCTGAGGAATTTGCTGCCTCTTCTTTGTTATTGTTTTGCTGCCTTGTTTTAGAAGGAGGTCCGAATTGCGCTATCACAGCTTTACCTTTGTAAATCCATGCTCTTTTTCCCTCATCTCTTGCTGCCCTAACTTTTGTCATCTCGTCCCTCCTTTCCTCTTGTTGTATTACAGTTAAGTCTTCTTCTAGAACATGGAGGGACCGTTTGGAAGGGAGTATGAACTTCATCATTTTATTAAATTTTGGATTTTTATTTTAAAGTTTTTAAAATTTTCATCATGTTATCTATGGTAATGAAAAATAAATAAATAAAAAAAATAAAAAAATTTAAATTTAAATAAAAAAATTATAAAGATTTTATAGATTTATAAACATTTAGAATAAAGAGCTTTTCAACTTTATATTATATTAAAAACAAAATTAGTACACATTAGTTAGACTATCAATAATTTGAAGGTGATTCTACCCAAGTCAACCACACTTAGGTATGGCTAATAAAATATCTAAAGATTTCTATAAACAAATCGAGAATCTAAGAAACTCTCCCCTAACACTCTCAAAGAGAACTAAAAGTTGTTGGTAAAGAAATGGTGATAAAATCATAGTTGTGCTTATTATAGTGTTTATATTCCAAAATAAAATATAGATAGATATTAAGTAAATAAAAAAATAAGAATAAGTGCGATGTAAAAAATCATAAGAATATATATCCTATAATATATATATATATAAATTTTATGGCATAGTACATGCTCCCATGACAATTACATATTTTGGTTGGTTGGAGCATTTGTTCGTATAATCAATCTCATTACAAAAGGAGCCCTTTTCATGGTCAGAGTCCTCGCCGTTACAATGAGGTAAGCTCGTCCAGGACTAGATATTGGTCCCCAGATAAATCCTGTAGCCAATTCCTGGTAAAAGATACAGGATTTGAAAATAGAAAAATTAGGCTCATTACTTTATGGGTATGGGGCCATTTCCGGGACTTATATGGCATTCCCTTAAAGGTATTATATATCATAAGAAGAAAGGTGTGTGTGTTTTTTTTTTTTTTTTTATTAATTTTTTCGGGGGTTCATCGTAATTCTAAGGGATCATTTTATAGTATGTTAAAGTGGTATTTTTTTTTAGGAAAACTTTAAGTTTGTCTGTGAATTTTGTAGATTTTATAGTATTTTTAAAGTAAAAATTGGGGTTATCATTTGATATTTTATGAGGAAAAACAATATTTATTTTACTAGCGAAAACAACTTGAAGTTCAAAGTATGTTGGTTTATAATATAGGTAAAGATTTTATCTTTATTTTGGTATTGTGATTGTGTGAAAAGATGGTTGGTTTTGGGGTGCTTCCAACTTCCATATTCTCCCATTTCGATGTTTTCATCTCTTCCTCTGCCTTGTGCATATTGTAAGAGTCTTAGCCTAACCTCCCTACTTTGGTATGTGGAAGTTAGTCAATTAATGTATGTGGTCATCTTCTTTGAATAACGCTCATTAAATAGTTAGTGGATAGTTATTTGATATAAAAGGGTCCTCTTGATCAAACAAATAAGGTCCACTAGGTAATCGGTACTTATTAATGATGGGACCACAAGTAGTTCAGGGTTTACTATTGAGAATCAATTTATAGAGTTACAAGGATATGGAATGTTTTTGTTGAGTCTTGTTGTAATTGGAGCTCTACTGAATGCGAAAGGTCACCCTACCTTAAGAGACAAGTGAACATTTCTTTCTTTCTCTAATAATCATTAATACAAGAGTTATATTTTGCATACTTCATCTCATTTATCTCTTGTATATGCTTTTCTACATTTATATTCTCTTAATATCTTGTGTGTGATTCAAGTTTAAGGGTTAAGGATCACTACAAGTGGTATGAAAAGTCTTTCTTGAGCCAACACACATATGGATTTTAGCATAATTGTTTTAAGGATAGAGACGTGTTTCAACATCTTTAAATAACATAAAGATCAGCTATTCGATGGGTAAATCTATGGTTCGAGAGGAATACATGTAAAAATACAAGTGGTGTCACATAGTTGGACACCTAGTACTACATTAAACATCATCCGTATGCAAAATTATCTTCCACGTACCCTCGGGTATATCAAAACCCCTCTAAACACACTTGAAACCAACATTACATAAACCTGTAGTCATCTTGTGGCTATAGTATACTAAGAACAACACTCAAGGAGATCACTTTCGTGTACTAGGGAATCGAGTAGTATAGTTAAAGAGTATGATATATCTGTTGGGTATGTGTCATATTCTTTGCATGTGTGTGTATGGGCGTGTCAGATTCAACAACTGCGTTTGACGATCCCTCGTAGTAGTGCTCTTTGTGTCATGTGCACCGGGCACTTCCTAGGGGGGTCCCAGGGGGGCCAGGTATGGCCCCCCCTGGTTACGCACAACGTTCAATTTTTTTTTTTCAGGCGGTTTTTGCTATTTTTAGCAGATTTTTCTATTTTTAGTGGTTTTCTAAATTAATCCCGAATTAAGAGATTAGGGTTTTGGTATCTACGGAATACCTAAAAACATTGTATATATTGTATGGTGAATGGTGAAATTTGATATAATGAAATAAGAAAGGTTTTCCCGGTTGAGGGTTTCCGGTATAAATCTCTGTGTACTATGTGAATGAGCCATTGATTAATTTCTATTTTGCTTAAGAATCTATATGCATTGTTGTACTTCACAGGTTTAAAACTTACAATATCCTCCTTAGTTGGTGCCAAGAAATATTTGGTTGAGTTCTATTGTTGGAAACCCTTTAGTGAATCAGAGGGCTATATCACTTGACATTCCTTTGTCCTTCATGTAACATCCCCACTATAATCCCTAGTTTAATTAATGCTTATGTAGATATAATATGTGGTTACGACCAAAGCGATGTATATTTGAAATGTATTTCTATGTTTTATTAATAAAATGTGATGTCAACTACTAAGGGGGACATTGACAGAGATGGGGGTTGAATTAATCCACAAGAAAGAGAAGAATCTAAGATAATGGCCAGGAGGGGCCCAAGGGGGAATTACCCATGTATATTAATCCAACCCATTTTCCTAAATTTTTATTTGTACATGAACCTTCTAACTTTTGATTGAGTGTTCCCAAAGCCAATCATTCAATACATGTAAGAAGGTGGGTGTGAGTGGTCACATCCCAAAGTTATTGGGCACATGTGGGTCGAGTACAATCATCTCGGGGAAGATTGTGAGTCAAGAAAGGAAAGTCAAAGAGAGGAAATTTGTATGGGTTGGCACAACAATTTTACATATTGAGTTTTGGTGCACGAGGAGCAAGTAGAGAGCAAGGAAGAGAGCTTGGAGTTGGTGCAGTTGTGGAGGGAGAATTCTAGAGAAAGATGGATCGTATTTGGAGTATTTTGGAGTTGAAGACTAAAGAATCAGGTTTTCATGCCTGAAGAGTGAACTCCTGAGTGAGTTGCACTAAAACAACAAGTATTTGTTGTTGTTTACTGATAGTTTTCCTAGCATTGAGTTCCCTTGATTTCCCAACTGAGAGATTCCTAGCTACCTGTGTTAGAGAGACCCTGATAAACGAATGGAACACTCGAGGGACAAAGATCAGTGAAGGGGCACATTCCTTGGGTTGGGCAGGTCAAGAGGAAGAGAGCTAGTGGAAAATAATGATAGTTGTAGGAGAATATCAATGGGTTGCGAGTTTTATGAGTTGTGAGTGGACAGTGAGAGACCACCCTCCTTTGTGGATTTCTAGCCTCAACTCAAGGGTGATTTTTTGTTGAGATTTGGAACAAAAAGTCTATGGTTGGGTGGAACGTCCATCCCAAGAAGCTGGTTGCACATATGTCATAAAAGATAAGTGTTTAATCATGTTATTATGTTATTTGATTAGTTTAATGGTTGTGCATAAATTTTGTATTTAAGAATTATTCATATGTTGTTGTTATGAGTTTTTTAGTTGCATTTCATGTTGATTTTAGCATGTTGTAGATGCATCTATTTTATGGTTGTAGACAATAGCTAAATTTGTTTTAACCGTAATCTCCCTCGGTTGGGCTGGAGGATGTTACACTTAGGACCTTGAAAATCCTAACATTTGTAGTACAATAGTGAAGTTCATGCATCCTTGAGTATAGAGGGAATTTGAGAATTCTATTAGCATAGTAATACTCAATAAGGAAAAATACTCCCACTAGTGTGTGTTGGAGGTTTCTATGCTAACCCAAGTTCTACTTTAGGTTTCCAACAAAACCCTGCAAACCATCGACCCTTCTGGAGACGAGAAGGAAACACTGCGCACAAAGTGCACAATGCAGTATCACCCGAGATGGCTTATGGGTGACTGCAAGACCCATATGTTTGCAATATTGAAAGGGATACTTTTGTGGATATGGGAGACATTCTTTCTACCTCAAAACATATCATATTTATTATTCTATTACATCAATACATCATTACATCTCAAATCTACCATTCAGTAATTAGTTGCATTCATCTAGGATTTATTCTGTAGTAATTATCCTAGTTATTCTATTGTGCGTTGCATTTTAATACTGACAAATTAATCTATTCATCATAACTAAACGTTTGTAAGAAATAACAAAATCATTCCACATAGGGACACAAATTTACCATGGTTCACCCCCCCGGGATACGCCACAAAGATATGGCTTTCTTGGCTCTTTTATTATTCTGCATCAAGGTTATAGTGCTGTGCGCATTACGTTTGCGGCTAATAAGATCAAAGTAAGCTCCACAACTCATGAATTACGACCTTACCCTCGATTACAATGCCTATCTCTGTCTGTCTATCTATCTCTATCTAATCATATCTCTATCACATCTCATACCAACAAGTCTCTCTTTGTTATCTCACTACACACATATTTATATTACAAAAGGGGTTAATTATTTGTTACAAAAATGACCAAAACCCTAACCCACTAACCCTACGTGGATTAGATTTGTCCACTTTCTAACTCCCTGATTGCGGCTGGTCCAAAATCCAACTGTTTTCCTCGTTGATCATCATCTTTCTTCCTTTCTTTGACTTTCCTGGTTTCCTGGCGCTACTTTTATATCTTTTCCGGTGCATGCTCCTTCTTTGGTCCATTTCCTAACCTCTTTCATTAATTACCGCACTTTTCCCCAAAATGGCCTGCGCCAACAAGCCCCCAACACTCACATGTGGCTCATCCCAAGCCACTTAGGTAGTGTGTGCTTCCTGTACTGACTTCTCGAGCACCCACAACTTGTGAGATTATTTTATTTGTACATGGATAGTGAGGGACACCCTATTTTGTGGATTCCTAGCCCCAACTCGGGGGTGAATTGTTGTTGAGATATATTAAAAAAAGTCTATGGTTGAGTGAAACATCCTTCCCAAGCAGCTCGTTACACAACTATTTTAAAAATACAAGTGTTTAATTTGTTTTATGTGTTGCATTATGAGTTTTAATTGTTGTGCATTAACTCTGTGATTGATAATGATTTATATATTGTTGTAAATGAGATTATTATATTCATTCATGTCATTTCAGTATACCATAGTTGCATATAGTTAAGGGTATCATAAATGGCCGAGTCTGTGTATAATTAGTAGTTGGTCCGCTATAGGTTGTTGGCAGAAATTTCATTTTTATGTGTATTCCACATAGTAATGTTCCTCAATTAAGATGGGAGATGTTACAAATTGGTATTAGAGCTCATTGTTTAACACCAAGCTTGTATGGAGCAAGGCTCGTGCGAAATTGGTAGAATTTCACAGTTGCATAGGTTCATATGTGATGGATTTGGGGAAAATTTATGAAACTAGAGTGAAATCCCAAAATTTCTAATCAAATTCAGGTCAAATTTTCCCTCAAGACCGTCGAAGAGTTGATCAATATCGTAGATCTACAAGTCACATAGTTACAAATCAGATTGGGAAGTTTAATTCTAGGTTTTCATGGCTCGCTACATCTTATGAATAGATAAGTGATCTTAGCACTTTGTGTAATTGAATAAATTAGAAGGTTTCTTTTTTATTTTCATTCATGATTGTATATGCCTCTTAAATGGACTGAATACTTGTCTCAATTGCAAGTTTATTATTTTATGTAAATGTGTAATTGTACATGCTTGCACATTCTAGAGCATTGTGTGGTTTTGAGTAAGAACCTGAAAGTAAAATAAATGTTGTAGGCCTATATTTTTTATGTACATAGTAGCATATATGATAAAATGGGATTTCATGTGAGAGGGAGCCATATGCATAAGTTAAGGATTGAATAAATATTTCTCCAAGTTGAATGAAACCATCTGATCTCCTTTTAACTAGTAAATGAATTAATTGGTAGTGTTTTGTATGGGAGGACCAGGCACCTTGGCTAAGCATTGTAATTGGCCTCATGAAGTCACTGGATCCCAGTGGCAAGTAGTTTCGTCATTGGGTTCCACTGTTTGTACCATACCCATTACCCGTTGAAACCTTGTGTTAAACGATAAGAAACGATTGTCATTAGATCGATAGGGAGTGTGGTTGAAAACTGTTTGATTTCCACCGAGGATCAGGGGGGATAGAAGGAAAAAATGATTAAGGTGATAACATCCATGGGGGTTGGTGCCCTGATCACCCAGTACCCCGGTGGGGCAAGGTTCCGGGAAGGGTTATGGCCTTCCTTTGTTAGTTTGCAGAGGATAAATCATGCCAATGACACCAAATGATGTAGCCAAGCCAATGATCAGTGGACATGTGTCAAAATATGAGTAGGAAACCTTATGTCGGTGATGACATGGCATGCCATGGAATGGTCCACATATCAAGTGGTCATTGTGCCACATGTCAAGGTGATTCATAGTTTTGAGCAAAAATATGTATCACATCATGAGTGCCACATGTTTATCCAGGTGGAAAGTCATGATGGGGCCACATGTCTAGGGTGCCAGCTAGGTCACCAGATCGGGAATTTAAGGTTTGAGTGCATAATATGTTCCCCGATGGTATAGTGCCCCCAGTAGCCACGTGTTGATTCAGATGGAAGGTGTCGTCAGGGCCACATGTTCGAGGTTTCATCTTAGACACCAGATTGAGTGCTTGAGGATGAAAAAGGTAATTTTACCCAGGGGTTGATCATTCGATTCCCTAGTGAGTTGAGTGGGCCAATCCCTAGCATACCAGATACCAGAGAAATGTGAGGGCAGTTTTAAGTGCAGGGAGGAGATAAATTTAGTTGATTGGTGCTACATTGACAATCACGTCAATGCCAGACGGCGTTAGGTAGGATCGTACATGTGACTTGGAGCAATGTGGCAGTGTGGTGGTTTTGGCCAATGAAGGCCTAGAAAACTTTATAAGCCCGTAACTTTTGATCCAGATCTCGATTTTGAGCATGGTTACAGTCATTGGAAAGCTCTCGATAAGCACAATCCATCCATGAGATTCATTTAGAGAAAGGAATCAAAGAGAAGAAGAGGAAATTTTGACACCCCACCAACCTAAGTAAGGGTTAGGGGGTTGAGTGTGTTACAAAATGATATTAGAGCCAAGTTCAAACACTAGGCCTGGATGGGCCAGAAAATAGTCAAAAGACTAGTATACCAAGGCTAAGAAGAGCATGTTGACAAATTGTTCTCTGTATTAAAATTTAAATCTTAACTACAAAAAAATATTGAAATAAAATACTGCAAATTCATTTTAGAATCTTAACAATAGAAAATTAATCTTGCTAATTTACAGTAGAATTAATATGCCATAACCTTGTTGGAATTAGAACTAATAATCCTACAAGAATTTGAATATGTTTATAGGCATTAATGGTAAGATCTCAATGTAAATGGCAGGAGAAGCAAAATCTTGTTATAGGGTTGCATGAGTCCAGAGAATGAATGAATTGGATTGTTGTAATGATGTTTATATCTATGGGTTGATAGAACCCTGTAAGTTATAATTACTACTTAATAAGAGACTAATCCATGTGTGAATAAATCCTCATGTTTATAGGACTAATGTAAATTTGTAAGGTCAATTTATTTGACATATGATAGAAACCTTTGATAAGTTATAAAATATAGGGTACAGATAGGCCTATTAAACTGAATGCATGTATGTGCTTGTGAATACAAGAGATAGATAGTTGGAACACATATTCATTGTAGGAATAGGAAAAATGCTTGGTGCAAAAGGAGATGTTGTAATGCATATGCAAATGATTGAGCATGTACATAATGTTCTTGTAGACTTGGATTAGTCTGTTACTGGTTGTAAGATATAGGGTTGTCATGAATCATTTTGGGCAATGATGATATGATAATAGCATAAAAGCTAATAATATGAATAAGAATGTTGATTATGTTGTTGCATATAACCCTATGAAGATAAGGTAAAAGATTTAATGAGATGATGATCCAAAGTTTGGTAAAGGGAGTGCTTGGGCATTCCTAGAAGATCACTAGACTAGATAACATCCAGATGGGGATGATATCCATATAGGTATGACTTAGTATGATCAAGTAAAAGTGAGAGGGAATTTAGGAAAGGATTCCCTTGGTAAAGGTATGCTGAACAATAATGATTTGAGGGACGAAGAAATATAGTAATTGGTTATCTTGTTGTCATGGGCAATGATGTAATTATCTATTGTATCTTTTGAATTTTGGAATGCCTCTACAACAGATGGGCATGAGTGACCTCTTGTTGAGTGTCGTCAAATAGGACAACATAATTATGAATATGCATGTGAGACTTGTCATAGGAATGATTGTAAGTTCTCATAAAAAAAGGTCGATATTAATTAAAATTTAATATGTATGGGAAGAGTGCAAGTGGTGTACCTTATCACTAGTATTTGTGCATGTGTATATGCTTAAAGGCATGGTATGACTTCCTGGATAAGTGAGTTGTGAGGAAAGAATTGTACTTGCAAAGATTGCGTAATGTTATGGATACATAGCTTACTTTGTTTTGAAGAGTCTATTTGATTTATTTGAATGTTAGCTTAGAGGGGGAGTTGTGTTCCTTTCCTAAAAAAGAGCTAGTGTCGATAGTTGAAAGAGAAAATGACAAACAAGTGCTTTGTTTTTTTATGATTAGAAGGAAATATGATTATGCCTTTGAAGTTTTCATGAGATTGATTGAGATAAATCATGAATAAAATGATTTTAATTAGATGTTCATGCGAAATTATAAAGTGTGACATTGGTAGACACACACACACACACATTATGTTGATGCAAGTGGTTAAGTGTATGGAAGCACCTGGTGAATGCAATTGGAAATGAATTTATATATCAAATGCGTGGATATGTGGCTTGGATGCAATTGGAAATGCATGTTTATGTTTTCATCTAAAATATTGGGTGAAATACTGAAATAAATGAGGGTTGTTATTAACTCTTGGAAAATGAGATTATTTCAAGTGTAAATGGATATGAAACAATAGAGTTGAATGCTAAAGAAGTTCCACGTGGAGGAACTATGTAAAGCAAGAGAACAAAGCCATAACATCTAAGACTGCTGGGAAATTAGGAAGTGGGTTGCAAAGCCTATTTGTATAAGAATCTTGGATTACATTTTAAAGTATAATACATGTCTGAAAGACATGCAAATGAAGGATGACTGATCCAGGTGGATATTGGTGGCCACCCACCTATTCTAACTGGCTCCTCTTGACATTTTTAGTTCAACACGTTCTTCTGTACTTCTTTGTAATTGTGGGTTCTACACTTCCGGGTATTTCTGAAGCCCTACACATCTTCCAGGTGGATACTGATGGCCTCCCACCTAATCCAACTGGCCTTTTTTGTATGTTTTCATGTCAGCACATCTTGTTGTACTTCCAGGGTTGTTTTGGGGCCCTAAATAATGTTTTTTGGGCTCGCCACAATCAAACTGTAGATGGAGTCAGAGTTTGACAACGTAATGTGTATCTCTTTGAAAGACATTTCCAACGTGCTATCACACACCTAAAACAGAGGTCGTATGCAAAATTTACAACCTCGGGAAGTTGAGGTACCAACTTACCCATATGGGCCCACATAAATTTTGGCATTTCATCTCCTAGGGTTAGGTTTTTGGATGTCTAGGGTTTTGGCATTCATGGGTAATATTAAAAAGGCCTCTGGAGCCTCATTGTAATCGTTTTGCTCAGACGGATGAGCGTAGCAACCACATCTCTTCTCAGATATAGCTACCACCATTTGAGCAAGTGTTTCAGTTACGCATTTTTACAGTTTTAGCCTATTTCATTTATTCAATAGAAGATATTGTTCACTAGATATCTGTGTTGTTCTTCATATCTCTGTGTTTATTGTATTCGGTCTGTTAATCAATTTGTTCTGTTCCTAAATCCAAATCAGTGGTATCAGAGTGGTCTGCTCTTCATTTATTTTTCTTCGTGCATGTCCCCGACAAGATCTGGGTACAAGAAGTTGGGACTCGAACCAATCAATCCGTTGCAAGATCGGTCGCACGAAGCCCGACAACAACCTATGGGGGACAAAAATAAAGATGATGGAGTAGGAGATCCTTTTAAAATGTTGCTCGAGGAATCCCTTGCATGACAAAGGAACAAAATGATGGACCACTTTTCATAGATCCTTTGACGATTGCCCACAGGAGAAGTATCATCATCAAACGACCATCCAAACCCCTTCAAGGTACATGTAAATTTTGATATTCCATTATTTGAAGGACTGATAGATGCAGATGTTGTAGATAAATGGTTGAATCTGCTTGAAGGGTATTTTTTAGTCACAACTTTTCTAATGGGGAAAATATTACTTTTGCACTCCTTAAGACCATCCCCCATGTTAAGGACCGGTGGGATCCTTACTCGGAGCAAAGGGTCATAGAGGAATCTGCAATATTTATGGTTTCCCCTACATGGGATTCCTTTTGGGATGCCATTAAAGAACAATACTACCCTGTTGGAAGCTACGAGGACCAGTACACCAGATGGACCACCCTGCATCAAGAAAGGGACCAGACAGTACCATATTTCACCAATATTTTCCATACCCTCGCATCAAATTGGGTATCAAATATTTTGAGCGACATCTCATGCTCAAATACTGTGGTTATTTGCATAGATACATTCAAACAGAAATGGAGTTTTTGGACATCGCCTCCTTGGGTACGACTTATAGATATGTTGTCAAGATCAAGCGACAATTTAATCAGAAGAAGCGAGAGTTTGGATCTGCAAACTCCTCACAGCCGAAGTAGGGCAAAGGCATCCCAAACCCACACAACAAGGGATAAGGAAAAGATGACCACTCTCAAGAAAAACAATCCAAGCCACAACACAAGAAGGGAAATGAAAATACGAAGAAGGACATGGGAAAATGGTGTGAATACCATAAAGGCCCTAGGCACAACATTGAAGAATGCTTTTCCAAGTAGTCACTCGTGGCCGAGATGAAGGCGTCCGAGTATGAGGCCGATTATGACTCTAAATCAAATTCAGAAGGAGGGAAGTGGATCATGGATGTTGAACCCAGTGCCACTGTCACTACCACCAAAGTCCAACCAAGCGAACCAAAAGAACCATAGAAAGGGGAATGCCTCTTTCACTCACATATGTGGGTAAAGGGGGCTCCTCTCCATTTCATTGTCGATAGCAGTAGTCAGAAGAAGATGATCTCAACAAAGGTAATCAAGTGATTGGACCTGCCGACGACATCGCACCCGCAACCCTATACCATCGGTTGGCTTTTCCAAGGAAGATATCTCCGTGTCAACCAACAATGTTTTCTACCTTATGACATTAAGCCTTTCAAAGACGAGGTATTGTGTGATATTTCTCCCCTTGAAGTTTATAATGTTGTTTTAGGACAACCATATTTGTGGAAGCGTCATGTTGTCCATGAGTCTAGACCCCGCAGTGTTATTATTACTTTGGGTAGACAATTGTACATGATACCATAGGTAGCGCTGCTTACCGCTATGTCTTTAATATCTGCTAAGAAATGCAGTAAGGTCATTTCACAGACCGAGAATTTCGTCTTCTTTGTGATCCTTTCTCATAGTAAGCAGAAGTTCACCACCACATTTGTGTCCTCTACACAGAGCCTGTCTTTGCAGTAGAAGCAAGTGGATAGGATAGTGGAAGAGTACAGAGAAATCTTCTCCTCATCCATAGGGGTAACGACACACTACCAATTCAAGCATCCAATTGATCTAACCCCCGGTGCACCTCTTCCTAATGGACTAGTCTATCATTGATCGCTAATGGAAAATGATGAAATCAAGCGTCAGATCCAAGAGCTTCTTCAAAAGGGGCACATCAGACCCAACTCGTCACCTTGCGGAAGCCCAATTGTACTGGTACAGAAGAAGGATGGAACCTGGCGACTCTGCATTGATTATAGAGCATTAAAAAAAATCACAGTCAGGAACCGATGCCCAATTCCTAGGATTGATGACCTTCTTGAACAACTCAAGGGGTAAAGTTATTTAGCAATATTGACCTAAAGTATGGCTACCACCAGGTTCCCATCGAACCAACTGATGTATGGAAGAAAATTTTCAAATCTAAAGAAGGTCTCTTCAAATGGCTGGTCATGCCCTTTGGCTTGAAAAATGCACTAGCCACTTTCATGAGGTTGATGTATTGAGACCCTTCACCAACTCTTTTGTGGTGGTATATTTGGATGATATCCTCATCTTCAACAGAATTCAGGAGGAGCACATGTGGCATATTCAATAGGTTTTGAGCACTTTGCGACAACACAAGCTATATGCCAACTTGGAAAAATGCTCCTTTGGCATGAACAAGGTCCAATACTTGGGCTAAATTGTTGATTGTTGAAATAATGTAACTGCAAAGAGTATTCTTATTATTATTGATATATTATTTATAAGATTAATCCAAATTGTGGATTAATCATGTCGGTAATTGTATTAGGACCAAATCCCCTTTTGCGGATTGGTCAACAGACAATTGTAATAGGCAAAATAAGAAGTCGGCCCCATCAATTATTATTGAGACCCGGAAATATAATAAAGGTGGGTTTACCCACCCAGAGTGAGAGGTCAGCCTTGCCAGTGAAGACCCTTCACACGTGCCAGTCTTGTATATATAGAGAGGCTAGCACCTCACTTTATCACACAACACACTTGGTCATTTTCAAAGAGGCAAGTTGCAACTTACCAGTTGGAGAGAGGGAGAAGAGTGGAGCATCTTTTGGAGAGGACTATCTGTATTGGTTTGAGTTATCTCTTGACATTGTATTGGCAATTTATGATAAGGAAGTTTTTGCTGGGTTTTCTTTCCCTAGAGGGTTTCCCAAGATAAATGTTGTGTCTCTTATGAATGTGTATTTCTCAGTGATCTTGTTCTTATGTTGCTATTATCTATTGAAATGCAAACAACTATAATAATGGCATAAACATTAACATGGTATCAGAGCCAACCTGAAGGAAGCATATTTTGCAAGAGAAAAACGTCACTATTGCAGTACCTGCAAATTAGGGTTTTTCAAAAGTGAAGCTTTTCATCTCCAAAACCACCTAGAAAGTTGCACCCTCCCCTAAGGATCATTTTGGCACTTAGAGCGCACCTTTTCAGTGGCTAGATCTCCCGAAAAGTGAAACCCTAGTTTCACAAAGTACCAGAAAACCAGAGTACCAGAGTTCTAGAAGTACCAGAAAACCAGAAGCACCAGTCCAAAAATCCGCAGATCAAGTTTGAGGGGGTAAAACTTGGATTTTTGAAATTCGGTCTGCACCAGCTAACTCGCCTTAGCTCAACGCATCTATCCCCTGGATTAGAATTTCAAAATTCAAAGTTTGAAAAATTAGGGTTTCCTCATAAAACCCTAAGTCGCAGTTGCAGTTGCAGTCTTAGAACCAGTTGCAGTTGCAATTGCAGCCGTAGAACCAGTTGCAATCACCCTTGAAGTTTTTGGTAATGATTACCGTTGCTACTAGATGGAGCCACTACCTGCAAATTCTATCCGAGGTATGTACTCACATATGTTTAATGGTTAAACGCTAAAGAGTATTTGTAGGAGAAGGGATCTCTTGCCATAGATCCAGAAGGATCTCAAGATCCAACACATTCAAAGGAATGATGCAACCAAGGTGTGATTATTCTAATATGCATCTATTTGTTATGAAATTATCTTGATTAGTGTTGCATGTTGAATTTATGATCAAATTATTAGAAGAATTAAAAGTTGATCATAGAGCTTATCCTCTAACCTAACCTTCTGTCGAGATATCGTATTGTCTTAGTGCAACATACATGTTGAAGAAAGTACTCGTCACTTGAGTGAAGGAGACCTGGAAGAAAAACAAGCACTCACTCTTGAGGACAAGGCTCCAGGTTTGATTAATCAAGATTCAAAGGTACACATGACAAGATGATGACTTTAGTTGAGATAACAATCGTCGTAAAGTATTATACTTGATAGCATGT
>ML801327.1:65497-82074 GCA_009831015.1 Picea engelmannii | reverse complement strand
AAATGTTGTTATGTGTAAATTTTTAGAGCATGAGAATGTTGATGGTTGTAGGATACAAAAACAAATGAAATATTTTTATGATTTCACTAGTGAACACATTGAAAAATAACGTGATAGAGTTCATATAGATATGCTAGGACATATATGAGAATGTTTTCTTATTTAAAATCTATGGTACATGCATTGTAACTTGACATGACAATTGATATAATTGTGAATATGATGATGCATGCTATGTGTAGGAAAACATTGGAGTTGTTGGGGAAGATAACTACAAACCATGGACAAGCTCATGTAGAGGATAAATACAAGAAGGTTGTTAGTAGAAAAGGTTGATGAAGGGACCTTTTGAGTCCCCATGAAGCACCACTGATGAGGTAATGTCAGAAAGGTTGTCGAAATCCAGACATGTATAACAAAAAAAATCAAGCCAATGTAGTATATGGTTTGGAGGGATTGGGTAAGGATCCCTTATGAAATTTTCTATGTTTTGATTATATGCATACAATTTTGATAGTCTGTTGTATTCCATTGATACCCAAGCATGGTATGATTCATGAAGGAGACCTTGAATAATAGAGGAAGGTACCTCTGAGGGGAAAAGATGGATTGGACTCTTTTCCAAGATTTCATGAACCAATGTGTCATGGACGTATTGATAATTGTGAATGATTATGAATATAAATGATCATAAGCAACACATTAGTTAAATGCATTGAGGAGATGCATGTTGTATGGAAGAGGGAAGGTATTGGACTTCCCATTATGGAAGGAGAACCTTCCATTATTTCAACATAGTTGTAAAATCGTAAAGAAAGGAATCGGGGTGGCCCTAAATATTAACACCCTGGTAACTAGTAAATAAATAATGTTGGAAAGAATTCATATAAAATTTTAATTTCATATAATGTAGGTTGATTTGAGGTCATGATCAACTCAAATAAAGAAACCCAGTTCTGATGTAATAATGAATGTTGATAAAGGAGCCGTGTGGTGAGAGGTTGGTTGAGTTCCAACACACCATGGAAAAGTTCCTAACATAAAATATGGTAATCTGGAATCAATGCAAAGGTGCATTATGTGTAAATGTGACCATGAATATTGAAACAATGTTTTAGTTACATATGATGATTGATTGCATTATGGAAGTCTTGGTATGTTGAAAATAATTCATGTGTAAGGAATGATAATTCCTTTTTACTTCATATAATTGAATAGATAAATGTGAGGAAATTGTTGGTATGCACAATTTTAAGAATTGTTTGTGAGCCATTGTAAATGTGCAATAAAAGTCTAATGTGCATGGAATACTAACAATCTATTTGGCTGAGAAATTGTAGGAAGATCAGTCTTGGATATGGAAACAATATAAGTCCATATAGAAGACCAATGCTTGTTGTTTGTAAAAGGGCCAAAGTAATATGAAAAGAAGTCTCATACTTGTGGTTTGAGTTCCTATATGGAACATATCTGAAAATGGATAAGTGGGAATTTGAAATCTGTGGGGAGCATATTTGAAATAATTATGATTGGAATTAATATGAAAATATCTCATGGATTACTATATGCATGTGATACAGGTGAGATTACAAATTTGTCCTAGAGGGGTAGATGATGGTCGTTGAGCTGGAAAAGAGAATGAAAATGGCCATTGTTGTGACATGAAGACCCGATATGCCATAATCACCTTGGTATCGTTGTGTTGTGTTAGGATGAGCCTAAGGGATGCCTCAACAGAATGGGCCTGAGGGATGCCTCGGCTGTAAGACTCGGTGAAGTCTTTGAAAATTTCTTGTGCAATAAATCCCTGGCAAGAAAGATGGATCTCCCAAGGGACTATGCAGTAGAGAAGGGGATGCATGAGCCTGGAATGTGAGTGAATGCAAGGAAGAGGATATTTCGATAATTTTTTTTATATGTTAAGTAGGGTCATGATCACAGTGAATGTGTTAAAGGAAAAACAATTAGTCGAGTGAATGTGACAGCCATATGGATGTAGATCCATGAATTGTACAATTAAGTATTGTACTGATATGTACATTTCCTCCTAAATTATGAACAACAATGGATGTTTATACATTGAATTGGTTTAATAGGCATGCTATTTGATATTTGTTATAGGCATGTGTTGGAATGCCAAGGGTATGTAAATAGACAAGATTGTGAGGAAAAAGGGTACATCACTGAAGTGGCTGAAAGAGGAAAGTGTGGCAGTTGTTGTTGATATGTAGAGAACATCGATGACGATGTTCCTATTTAAGGGGGAGGGGATGCAACACCCCATTTTTAACCCCCTGAATTGATTGTAATTAATTATGATTAGTAATGGTTTATCTCAACATAGAGATAATGTTGCCATGATATGGCTTGTAACTGATGTAATTGTATTATTGTGTAATGTAAAATCCAAACAATTGACTGATGGGTGAAGTATTAAAGTACTAGCCATGATACCACTAGAGGAAAGAGAGAAGGGGGTCATTATACTAAGATATCCTAAGCCTCCTGTTGAATTAATTATTTTTGGAAATAATAAGTTATTTCCGTTTTCTTGATCTCAAAGAAAATCAGTTAATGAGGGAGGATTGGTAGTTGAGAAACCAACCACCCTCAATGAATGGAAGCGTGGAATATATATCTAGGACAACAAAAAAATTTAGCTAGAGGTACAACAATGTACCCATTTTGCAATCCCCAGGTTGAACCCACGAGTTCCTTATGAAAGAAGGGAAGAAGGACGAGTTGAGAACCTTCATGGGAGGTAGAGGAAAAACACACATGGGGGGGGGGGTTGTAGGAGAAGAGAGAAGAGAAAATTATGATTGAGGGAAATCATGAACATAGGCTAATAAGAGATAAAGAACCCATGAGTGTTTGGGAAGAAATACCAGAGTTTTCTAGAGCAAAGAAACTAAGATAAATTCCCCTGGTGGTATCATGGCTTGGCACGAGGGTGGCCTGTAACATCCCAATTTTAACTCTTATGAACTATAATGTGTTATGTAATTGTGACTTAGGCTAGTGAGTTGGTAAAGTAAAAAAGGGGCCAGAGTTCCTAGGAAATGTAATACTTCATATACATTAATAAAAATACCTCGCTTGTTTCAATACAGACAAGGACAAAAGAGATAGGGGGCTATGATTCCACAAGAGAGGGGGATTGAGGGGCTAAGTCTTTTTAATATTATTGTATTTAACCATAATTGATTTTATGGAAAAAAGGGGTTACATTAGCTTCTTGGGGGAGGCCATGTGGTTCTTGATTTCCAAGTAATTATATAAACCCATCTTTGGTTTGTTTGGGGGTTCACTTGTTCTTATTCATTCACTGTACACCCTTCTCACTCTTTCATATTTAGGAGCCTCATTCTTTTTGAATTCGTGTGCTCTTGGTCTGAGCATGGATACAAATGGATGCATGAGGATGGCTCTAGGTGAATTTTGGGGGTCGTTCTTCCCCTGGTTTGTCTTCTTCCCCTTGTTCTCTTGTTCTTATTTCCTCTTCACTCTCTCTAGCTATTTCACATGCTTTTGGGATGAGCATGGAAACAAAGGGCATGAAGAGGAGAGCCATTGTGGAATGGTTGTAATAATATACTGATCATTCCAGAAGGGAATGGATACCTGTGTGCATGAAATTGATGGCAGTTCAGATAGAACTACCCAGAACTGAGAATCCTTGGAGTTTCCAGTAAGGATATTTCCTTACCAATAGCACTGGAGCCCTGGAGAGAAATGGAACAACCTCAGGGGATGCATGGAAGAAAAAGGTGTTCATTTATTTGGGTTGTGAAGGCTGAGGGGGAAAGAGAGATGGAAATTAGGATTTGTTGTGTGGTTGGGAAACCTGAGAGCTAGTTAGCCAATTGTTGCATGATTTAGATTTGGCATAGGACCCGTCCTTGTGGATTCATAGAATTGGCTCGAGGGTGACATGTTGTTGAGAGTAAAATAACATCAATGTCTATGGTTGGGAGGAACGTCCTTGGTCCACAGCCAATTGGTGAATGTTACTTGAAAGATAAGTGCTCTCTGTGTTTTTTGTCTAATGTTATTTCCGTTATGTATTTAATTATCTATGAGATATGTATATATAATGTGCCTATCTGCTGGTTATTTGTTGTGCATGAAACGTTGTTTATCTATTTTATGTTGTAGCATGGATCTTATTTAATGCATGTGGTTCTTTAATTCTTGATTTTAAATTAAATGTTGCTAGAATTCAAGATCTGTTCAGAAGCGAGTTTTTGGAGTAGCATGGCCAGCCTGTGGGTGGCTGGGTACGTTACAAATTGGTATCAAAGCTACTGGTTGAAACACCGGGCCGATATGGGCCGAGTCTATTGGCTAGATTTTCATGGTTAAGATCAATTATGACCTTGAAGTAAAAAATCTCATGACGAATGGCATTGCAGAGTCCGCACAGAAGCTAGTGCATCATAGATCCTTGTAAGGGATCGTGGGATTGTGATCGTCCCTTTCGAATTCAGGAGCGATCAACACCGTGGGATCAAGGGAGATTTGGATCGTTGGATTGGGGGGCAGGTGAAGGAGGGTCATCTGATAAAGGTGAAATCATAGGTTGGGAAAGGTTAAGTCCCAACCATTAGATCTAGATTGTTGATCATCAATCGTCGATTGAAGCCAAGAATGATAGGTAAGACTTCGGAAATTCACCGCTTCGTCGATCTTGGTAGGCAGACAAAGCATGAACTGTCGAAGCCCAGAGTTGCGAAGTCATTTCAGTCATCTGATATGATGGAAGGCACGAGGATATCTTCACCATTGATCGTGGTCAACCAACATTAACCACTTTGGGAGTATGTGACTCCGGGAGTTTTTAACTTTGTTGAATTGTTATAGCCCGGATCCCTGAAGCGTCGAAGTCTCAGAATTCCTGTTCACCATTAGATCGAGGGAAGGAATTTAGGAGTGTTTCGGGCCGTCATGTCTAGAAGTGGTAGAGGGGTAGCGAGGTTTGGACTTCATAACTTCTCCACTCCGATGATTACTAAGCATGTTGCAGAGAAAAACCCCGAATCGTCGGAGCTCCGAAGTGCCGAATTCACGAAGTGTAAAGCCATGAGGTCACATGGACTGTCAGATCTGGAGCAGTGATTGTGGATTGTCTGTGCAGTTGATGATGTGGCTTATTCCATGTGGCTGGGGTGCCGTGTGGGGACAAGTGTCACTCAATTTTGGTACCTTTTGGACCTCGATCTGTTCATTTTTTAGTGACATGTGGCACATGGGCCACGTCACCTTGGGTGATGTCAGCGTGCCGTGTCATCTCCGGGAGTATGTGACTCTGGAGGTTTCCAGGTTTCTACTAGTGAAAAGTGTCGAAGCATAAAGTCGTGAAGGCACGTAGGCCGTCAATATGAGTTTCCTTCGGGACCTTTCTTGACCATTGGATCAAGCAGAGGTAAGTACTTAAGAGGATTGTTACTCCGGGTAAGTGGAAGACTCAGGAATGGAAATATCTTGGAGCCCCAGAGCATCGAATTTTTGAAGTGTGTAAGGATAGTCTGTCCCAATGCTTGATTAAGTCTTGACCGTCCGATTGATCCATGGATTAACATGGTAAGTACTTTGAAGGATTGTCACTCTGGGGAAGTGGAAGACTCGAGAATGAAAATATCCTGAAGCCCTGGAGCATCGAATTGGTTGAGAGTCCTTCATCTCAACACTTGATTAAGTTAGAGCCATTGATCTCGTTGAAGCCTCCAGATGTGCACGGAACCGTCCATTCAACGAGAGATCAAATATCGATTGTCTAATATGCTAGTAGATTCGTTGGAAGGGCTTCAACGAAGATTCACTCCAGGAGAAATAAGATATTGAAGAGGGAGAATAGACGAAGGCCAAATTATGAAGGACTTGGTCCCTACGTCAGTCTAATGATAAGGTAAAGGGGTTGTTTATAAGTGCGAAGGGCCTAGAAGTGAATAAGCCCTTAGACATTATGTTCGAACGAGGTCCTGTGTAGAGAATAAAGAGAAAAGTGCTAGAGGAAGGTGCTAAGGAATTAATAAGCCCATGGTTTCGATCCATGGTCGCATGAAAATTGGATTGAAGGAAGCGCTTGTGCAGAATTCAAATTATGTACCAATTTAAAGGGGGCTGTGGAATTTTTCAACAAAAATCTTGTTGCAAAACAAGAGAAAAAGGGTTAAAAGTGGGTTTTTTTGGGAAGCCATAACTTTCAGTGCAGATATCGAATTGGGGGAAAGATTACAATTGTTGGGAAGCTGAGCTGGAGGAGAATGACCTAGAATTACTCTATTTTGGATAATCATTATAATTGATATAATTTTCTTCATAAATTAAACATAAAAGGTACATGTAAATTTAATTGACATTTTTTGTATGATATGTATAATTCTAACAAGATGGTTGCTTGTAGGTTCGTTAGGATTAGAGGTATAATCAGGTCAATTCCAGTCTATGATTAGATATTAGATTCATGGAAGCATGATAGAGCTTACAGAAGTTGGATGGGGTACTACAAAAGAAAGAATCCTCACATAGAATATGAAGCTAGCAGGTTAAAATTAATGTCATTGAAGGACATAAAAAGAAAAAAGTAAGGCTCCATAGCCTTGAAGGTATAAACATGTAGACAGTTGCAAAGCTTAAGTGTGAGAGAAATCCACTTCTGATATCAAAGTTCACAGTGGAAAGAAGGATGCCAATGCAGAGAATTAGGAATGCTCTCACTTGAAAAATGTCACTAAGTGAAATGAAATTCCATTGGGGAATGGTATTAAGTGTGAAAGGTATGGTTTCACAAAGAAATTTTAATGAAGTAACCTAATGGACAACTAGGAGTAACAATATTTGATTCAAGAATGTTGTAGTAGAATGATGGAATGTTTGAGCTACTTCATTCCAGGTTGCTAGAATGTCTCATAAAGGTAAAGTTGGGCATGACTACCCAAAAGGAGTTGTTGCAATATTGGTTGGATTGTAGGATGGCCAAGTGGAACTCGACTGGAAAGTGTTTAGACCAGGGAAAAATAGTGTAGATGAGCAGAATGGGAGCACACAAGGAAACAATGATATGAAGGAGTTCAAGGACAACCAACTACAACATAAATAGATAAATAAATAAGTGAATTAAAATAGATATGCACTAGAGTGCATGAGGCATACAATGAAGTTAAAATGCATATGCATTAGTAGACATGTTGACAGTAAATGCTTGGTGCGTATGGATGTGTAATTGCACATGTTTGCATATGCATATAACATGCTTGTGAACTTACCAAGTATAACATGCTTATGCATATAACCTCGAGTCTTGAACTGGTGTGAAGGGGTTCTCAAAAGTATGAAAAAACAACTTACCAAGTGCAGAAGTGGTGGGTTGAAACAGTTCGAATATAGGTTGATTTTGGTATCCTTCTTCCTAGAGAGGGTCCCAGTTTTGCGCTTACAGGTAGAGTGGGGTATACCTACCCCAAAGGATCCAAGAATGAAGAGGTGGGTGGACCTCATGGCCTGATATGAAGCTGGTCCTATCGTCAGGTACAACAATATCTTCTTCGACTGGTTGAGAACTATGATGCTCATGGCCGATGACTATGCATATGATGGGCTAGACTTCCATGGAGATTTGGACCTAGCTCTTCCCGAGGGTTCCCAATGGGGGGACATAGGTAAGAAGAAAATTTTGTTTGTATCATGTTTTTGTTATTTTTAAAAATATAAAATGTTTTTTATGTTGTTTATCCAATGACTAATTAAATGCTCTTTGATGATGCAGATGTGGGACCGTACCATCCTCCAAGTTCATACCTTATTCAGAGGTGAGGGGAGAGAGATTTCATAGTAGGAGTGGCTTCTGCTGACTTCAAGATTCTAGAACAAAATCTAGAGCGACTCTCAATGAATGTCCCAGATGCCTCCATAGATGATATTCCTAGGAATTATCAATGTCACACGGTGGGCGTGTCTGTTTCCATCGATTGACTGTTGCGTAGAGTAGCACGAGAAGTCACGTGATATAGCGAGAAACATCCTTGATGCCATTATATATGAATCCATGTGCTTCACATTTTTGATATTTTGGTCTTCGGACAACAACACTTTTTTTGTAAAATTTTATCGTTATATATATACGAGGCTTCTACCGACTTACTTATTGTATATAAAAACTGTGATTGGATTTTATAAATGTCTCAAATGTCTGTGTAACACATAATTATCCAATGCATCCGTTAATGTATTTAGACATCTAGGAATGTGTTGATATTGAATGTAATCAAAGTGACGTTCCAAGAGGCGAATTCGTAAATATACCCTTAACAACGTAGGAATTTGGATAGAATACACATTACTCAAATGTATAACTACTAACTATGAATCAAGTCATACAACAAGATGTCATATTACAAGTGAAATAGCTTCAGTCAATAATTCGATGACTGCACTGTATTCCACGATATTGTTAGTTGCACGACCAAGGAAAACACCATGTAGACTAATCAGTTCATATGTAGGTGCATAGATTGCCCAAGAAGCAGATGCTAAGTTCTGAGTAATGTGACTAGCACCATCAGCGAAGCCAAGGTAGGGTAGTGAATACATTGACATCTGAAAACCAAGCACAACGCCAGGTAAGAAGCCGAAGGGTGAAACCAAACAACGAAAAAGAACACAAAAGTATGATACACTAAAGTACAAGCACTCATGAAAAAAAGATTTAAGCATAGTACTTCTTTAAGTAAAGCCCATTTCTAGGTTCACTCGAAGGAATTCCATCATAATCAACCAACTCATAAGATCCCTTCTTCAATACTCATTTGAAAATATAAGGACCCTGCCACATGGGCTTGAATTTTTCAGCCCCTAGAAGATCACGATATTGCTCGTAAAAAAAAACTGTATCTCCTTCAGAAAAAACATGTGGCTTGAAATGCTTGTCATATTGGTCTTTAACACGTTTCTTCTAAGTTTCAATAACTAAGGCGACATTGCGACAAGTTTCATCTAGTTGCATCAAATACAAAAGATGCTCCTCTTCAGCAGATGTGTTAGGGAGAATTTCAACGACTAGTTTCAAAGATGGTATCTCACATTCAATCAACAAAATTGCTTTGATACCATATACTATGTGGAAAGGTGTAAATCCCGTAGAAGACTTAATGAATGTACAATAGACCCATAATGATGAGAACAACATCGTGTACCAATTCGTCTTATGAATTCCTATCATCCGTCAAAGCATAGTAGTGAGAAATTTGTTGATTGCTTCAACCTAGCCATTGGCCTGTGGATAATAGGGGGTTGAGTTTTCATGGTGAAGACCCAACTTTTCAATAAGTTCAGACATCATAAAATTTTGAAAATGGTTGTCATGATCAGTAACAATGGCTTGAGGGACATAAAATCTAGTAATGATATGATTGAATATGAATAACGTTGTAGTTCTATCGATGTTATTGAATGTAGGCATCACCTCAACCCATTTAGTGAAATAATCCACAGCTACAATAATGTATCCATGCCCCCTGACCGAGCGATGGTTACATGTCATGAAGTCAATGCCCCATGTATCAAATAGACCAATAGAAACTACAGGGTGAAGAGGAGCAGGGTGAGATCTGATCTTATGATTATAAGTTTGACAAGAGTGGAATTTTTGGACAACAGTAATGCAATCCTTAAATAGTGCAAGATAGAAATAACCGGCTCGTAATATATTTTAGGCAGTGGCATACCCAGACATATGACCGCCACATGCTCCAGAGTGACAATCATTCAAATCTTTCTCAACTTCATCGTAAGCGAGACATCATCGAAAAATGGAGTCAATACCATGGCGGTAAAGAGTATCACTGAGGATAATGTATTGACAGGCTTGGTACCGTATACGAAGATGATCCTTATAACTAGAAAGGAAGGGCCGAAAATTTTGAGTCTGGAGATAGATGATAATATCTTTGTACCATACGTCATCAGAACTGATCAGAAAAAGGTATTCGTCAGGTAAGGAATCCTCTGCCACATTTTTTTGTCTTAGTGGAAGGAAGGTCACATATCAATTTGGAAAAAACCAAAGATTTCTTTGAATTAGCAAGTTCAAATTCCAAGTCAAATTCCTGGAGAATAACAATCCATTTGGAGTACTTTCCCCCCAACAATTGTCGAGTAAGGATGTGTTTCATGGGGTTGCAATCAGAAATAACAGTGGCCCTGCGTAACAAGATATAGTGACGAAATCATTGAACATCTTGAACAGTTTCCAGGGCCAGTTTCTCCACATGTAAGTATTTGGTTTTGGTAGTCATGAGACTCATACTCAAATAGTATATCACATGTTCGTCGTGTGAATCATCCTCTTGGACTAAGACCATGGCAATGGTAGTGTCCGAAGCAGCTAAGTAGAGGAAGTAATCTCGGCTATAATCAGGTGGAAACAGTAGTGGTGTACGGGTTAAAGCGAGTTTCAAAGATTCAAAGGCTTTGGTGGCAGTGTCATCCCATATGAAATCGTAGCCTTTCTTGAGTAGCTGAGTGAATCCTTTTGTTAATTCAACGTAATTGGGGATGAATCGTCGTAAAAAAATTTCCTTCCCTTGCAAACTTTGGAGCTAGCATAGTGTGGAAGGAGGAGGTAGATTAAGAATTTCCTCAACCTTCAAGAGGTCTACTCGAATCCTATGTATATACACAATGAAACCTAGAAGTCGGTCGGACTCCATGCAAAAACCAAATTTGTGTGGGTTCAAACGTATGCGATAATATCGACAACGTAGGAAAATGGCCCGTAAATGTGTCGGGTGATCTTGACGATGCATGGAATGCACCGATAGATCGTCTAGATAGGGTTGCACAATGTTATTTATATCATGGAAAGCGTAAGACATAACACGTTGAAAGGTCGCACCAACATTCTTTAGACCGAAAGGTAATTTCCGGTATGCAAAGGTTCCCCAAGGGAAAATAAAAGCAGTCTTGTGTTGATATGCTGGTAAAATATTAATTTGATTATAGCCAGAGAAATCGTCCATCAAGGAGAAGATTTCACTCCCAGCAAAATCGTAAACGATGTAGTCAACGAAAGGGGTTGGATAATTGTCCTTAGGAAAAGATTTATTTATATCCCTATATTCTACACAAACACGAATCATACCTTGTTTCTTATTTACCAGAACAAGATTGGATATCCAATCGGTCAAAGCCACATGATAGACAAAACCAGATTTAAGAAGTTTCTCAACTTCAAGCTTGATAACAACAACTTTATGTGGATGTACTGGGTGAAGTCTCTGTCGAATGGGTTTAGTGTCCGGATAAGTCTTAATCTCATGCACAATGATATCAGGATCAATACCTGGCATTTCTTCATAACTCCAGGCGAAAATGCCACAGAATTCTTGGAAAAGGGATTTATAAGTGTGGACCTCATCAGTAGAACATGAGGCCCCAATATGAACATTCTTCATGACTCTGAGTTTAATTGATATGTCTAGAGGGATGGTAGGTGAAATGTTACTCAAGTTCCCTTCATACAAGACATCGTGTGTTGACTCAGGAATGAAAGAAATAACAACAACGATCGACAGAGCTGAAATCCATTGGTAGCTCTCTATGGTATCACGTTCTAGGAAGAGAATGGAATAATGATGCCCATCGTCCCATGGAGTGTCTTCCATATACATGACTGACATGATCATCTCATCAGTAGGAAAGATCACGTGAAATGAATCAGGAGATGAATCACAGAGAGAAGGAGGGGAGGGGGTTGTCGATTGAATAACTTGATAAGCGTATTCGACCCAGATTAAGGGCATTTGGTTTCCATAAAAAGGATGATCACTAGGGCTAGGCACTATCCATGGGTCATATGATGCAGGGGTTGCACGAGCAGTGGTGGATATCATGTTGATCGAGGAAACAAAAGGAGGAGGAATATCAGGTGGTGGGATTGGAAATGTACCCATCAAAGTTGAATCTTTCAAAAGACCCACGTCGACATTCTTGTAGCCGGGAGGTGTCTTTGAGATAAAGGGTACGTTGCTAGTACGGGAATCAACATTAAAGAAGGCCATTTGGTCATCAGTGACAACCTATCCTTGGTGTGGGAAACGTAACACACGGAAAAGGGTAGACACAACTGCACGCATGGAATCAATCCAACTACGACCAAGTAAAAGGTTATAATCAAGAGGTGCATCAAAGACCTCACCCTCGACATTGACTTATTTACCTTCCAACATAATAGACAACGAGGGAAGAACACTGTAAGTTTTGAAACCTATACCATTGAAGGCCTTAAGAGTATTGTGTGACTTGGTGAGGGTAGGAGAGCCAATAACTTTCCAACAAGTAATGGACATAATGCAAGTCAAGGCTCCTTTGTCAATAACAGTTCTATACATATTCTTGTTTTCAACAACAAATTGGATTTGAAACACTAACTGAGGAGGAAGCCTTGGAACGTGATCTTCCAAGTCAAATATTATTAAATTAGTATCCGTGGGGTCAATTCCACCAATGGCCTTTAACAATGCCTTCCGTTGAGTGGGAAAATTTTGAAGGACTTCGAGATCCAACATCACGGAGAGTGCTTGTGCAAGGTCTTCTATAATACTGTAGTTTTGTGCAACACGTGCGTGAGGATTAAACGACGACTTTCGAACAATGCCCTTCGGAGGAGGGTGAAGGATTGTATCGAGACCTGGTCTTTTGATATGAAGAGGACCATTTAGAGGTGATGTGGAGGGAGGAGGTTGAACCAACGAAGGTGGTAGATCATCAACTTTCTCCTTCGATGGAGAATAATCTCTGGCTTGAGTTGCGACTGCAACTTCATTCTTTTTAGAGTCACCGGTACACATAAGGATATAGGAAGTGGTAGAAGGAGAATCTTGGTCATGAATGGCCAATTGGGCCTGTTGCTGAGAAGGAAAAGGTTGTGACAAAATGACGAGTGTAGGAGGATTTCTAGTCCCCTGGAGGAACTTAGTAACCTCAGCGCGTTGTGGACAATATTTCGTGTAATGATCATCACCACAAATAAGGCAAGGATATCGAGTTTTACACTTATCCTTATCATATACAAGCTACGTTTTGGGATTTTTCAGTTTGTTGATTATTATTTTTGTCTTCTTTTTTCTTACCCTTCCCTTTCTTTTTATTTTGGTTTTTCTCGGTAGGTGTGGATTGGACCGAATTAACTTCAGAAGTCTTACCGGAAGAAGGAGTAGGAGCAGGAGTATTTTTTAGATTAGAATTATTATATTTAGGATTTGTGTGACTGGCTTGTGTGGACTAAGTCTCAGCATGGAAGGTGCCAATCACACCATCGACAACATGAGAAGCTACTAGATGTGTTGGGGTAGGATTCATGGAAGGATGAGGAGCATTGGGGATCAAGTGTAAAGTGTGCCCTTTTGCGAATAAACGAGATCTAGATACTGAGCACGACTAATCGCCTGCTCTTCAATGACAACACCGCCCATGGAAAAACCACTCCACCAAGAGAAGACGATTAATGAGTGATTGAGTAAACCACTCCACCAAGAGTTGATTAGGAAGGGGAACTTTGATTAATCGTCTTCTCCTCCTCCACTCATGGATGTGATCAGAAATATGAGTGGAAGAAGATTGCTTAAAAGAACTCCAAATTTTGGTTCATGTCTCATAACGAATAGGCAATTGGTAATGCATTAGAAAATCCATGGCTAAGGTATTAAACTCATTAAATAAACCTCGCGATAACTCAATATACCACTTTGCTACCGAACCCATGAGATTCCATTGGAAAAGTCGCAATCTAATGGAGTCATCCATCAATGAGTTGGACAAAAACTAAAGATGGAAAGTCAAAACATGATTATTCGGGTCCTCTCTTGAACGACTGTCAAACTTAGGAATGTCAGATGGTAGTTTGGCTGGTGTGACAGGCCAATAAGGAGAGTGTAAAATAGGATTGTTCAAGATCCTTGACAAATCCGATAAATCCAAGGTGGCCAGAAAAGGCAACTGTCTGTTCACTTGTGGAAACTGGTAGTTTTGGGAGGAATTCCTGTAGGTATACCAGTAGGACCGTAAGTAGTCTGCAAAAAATTAGACATTCCTGACAGATTTGGTTGTGGAGGGTTTTGGGGAAAATAGCCAATAGGGTTGGGTTGATTAGGTACGTTCCCTTGTAAAGGAAAGTTAGATTGAAAATTTAGACCCCAAGTAGGATTCATAGAACCTGGGTACAGTTGACCGAAATTGGGAGGAACAAAAGAATTAACTTGAGGATGTTTCCCCCCAACCGGTTGTTGATTCCCTTGGAAAGGAAGATTCCAAGGTTGAGATGGTAACACAGGTACATTTTGTCCATAAACTGGGTTATGAACTCCAACTTGAGGTTGCCCCCAAGTTGAGGTTGTCCCCCAATCTAAGGTTGTCCCCCAAGTTTGGGTTCTCCCCCAATTTGAGGTTGCCCCCCAACTTGAGGTTGGCCTCCAACGGGAATCTGAAATTAAGAAGTGACAGAATGCTTGGTGCCTCCAACTGGATTGAAGCCACTAGGGCTAGAACGATTAGCTCCTCCAATCAAAGGTGGAGGAGGGACATAAGGCCCTCCGGAGAGAATCTGGGTAGGTGTAGGAACAAACTGACTAGCAACATTACACCTAGGAGGAATAAAAAAATTTGACCCTCCGGATGGATTCTAGGTAGGAATAGCGATGGAAGTGTTCAAGGCGTTACACCCAAGGGGAAGTGAAGGATTTAGTATAGGCAGAAGTGGCATTCCAATAGGAGCTTGAGTGATAACCACATTTCAGTTAGAAATAGTCATAACATGTGGGACCATAGTAGAATGGGCCATCTGGAGAGGAAAAATCGAGTGAGAACCAACCAAAAATTGGTCTGAAATTGTGGTGACACTACTGGTTGTGCCAGTAAAATGGTCTAAAGGTACCGTATAGGTAACATACGTCTCATGCATTTGCGATGCCATAGGTTGGTTAGGACTCGATCCTAGGTTTCCATAAAGATCGCATACTGTCATAGGGGAAGAGATAGGATTAAAAATTCCAGCTATGTGAGCCGGGATTCTAATTAATTCATTTTTAAAAAGTGGATCGTCTACTCCAGATTCTGTGTTAGGTCCAGTAGGTACTCCAATGTTGTCAACAATAACAAGTTCTCCCAATGAATTCAAATGGAGAAAACATGTGTCTTTTATAATACTCAATAACATATTTGGGGGAATTCTATGTAAATTCTAACCTTGTACAATGTCTACTGTAAACAGATATTCAGAAAAGAACAGAAAAGATACAATGGCAAATAAAAACATTACACAGATGTTTTTCCCTTAGAAACCCAAACCGAGAAAACCAACATATATTATATTCATTCATTGTGTTACATTGTTTACAATACAATATAGATATAGGAGCCAGCAACATCCAAAACCCTAACACAATGACTTGGATTAGTCCAAAACCCTAATTCCTTAACCAGAAATAGAAAACCATCGGCAAAAACCATGTGCCGAAAAAACCACCTAAATACTTGACACATTTCCTAAGGTAGGTGGAAACTACTACTTGTGCAAAGAATATAACACATACCCAACATTCTCCCACTTGTTGTTTTATTTGCATACAGGGGGTTACAGGGTTACATAGTCAAAAATCTAGGGCAACAATGCCCATGGATCCTCTACACCAAGAGAACTTCTCAGTGCTCACAGATTTTGTTAATGAGTCTGCAACATTCTTCAAAGTGTCCACCTTGATCAGTGATACTTTCTTTTCTTCAATCATGTCTCTCACAAAGTGATATTGAACATCAATGTGCTTTGTCTTTGAATGATAAGCAGGGTTATTCGCCAAAAAAATTGCACTCTGACTGTCAAACTCTATCCTTACAGCTTGTTGTACCAACCCAATACTTGAACACAATCTTTGTAAACATACTGCTTCCTTACTTGCATGAGTGGTTTCCATGTATTTAGATTCTGTAGTTGAAAGTGCCACTACAACCTGTCTTTTGCTCATCCAACTTATTGCTCCTCCAAACAGGTTAAACACATACATGCTTGTAGATCTCCTACAATCCAAATCTCCAGCCCAGTCTGCATCCACAAATCCATGTATATTGACCACTCCGTCTAATCCCAGTCTTCCTTCGTAGCACAATCCACAACTAGCAGTGCCATGCAAATACCTGCTCAAAACTCCCACTGCATGTGCAATGTCCGGTCTAGTACAGACCATTACATATATCAAACTGCCAACTACACTCACATATGGAACATGAGACATGTCCTCCTCTTTTTCATGTGTCTTGGGACACTGATCCCCACATAACTTTACACCAACATGAATAGGAACCTTGGCCGGTTTATATTCCTACATATTAAACCTCTACAATATTGTCTCGACATATTTTCTTTGATTTAACCAGAGTTTCCTATTTTTTCGATCTCTTTTAATTTCCATGCCCAAAATGAAATTTGAAGCACCAAGATCCTTCATGTCGAATTTAGAGGACAACTGAGTTTTCACATCCTGGATAATCTCCTTGTTGTTTCCTATCAACAACATGTCATCCACATA
>ML801327.1:41709-63516 GCA_009831015.1 Picea engelmannii | reverse complement strand
CCTTGGAGGTATTTTCTTCTGTAGAAGAAGATTCTTCAGATCCCTTCTTTTTCTCAACTTTGGATCTACACTGCTTCTTGTAGTGCCCTTCTTTTCCACACCTCCAACATACCCTTACAAACTTTCCAGGAGATTTAGATCTATCCTTAGACTTATATCTCCCACTTGAGAAATTAGATCTATTTCTTTCCTAGGAACATCCTCTTGCAAATAATGCGTTTGTGCTATGTCCTTCCATATTCTTTTGTCTCATCTCCTCCGACAACAAGGATGAGACCACTTCTTCAAACTTCAAAGAAGTTGTATTACTACCTATGTAAGATCTTGAGGAAGTTTGATGCCAATGCCTATGAGATTGAGCTGCTAGATGATGTGGACATATCGCCCATATTGAATGTCTCAGACCTGTATCCTTACAGGAAGGATGACACAGAGGGATCAACAGATCAAGGGAAGATTCAGTGGGAGAAACAAATGCCTATAGCAGAAAAACCACAGATGGAAAAGATCGTTGATCAAAGGATTAGTAAGAAGACCAAGAGGAAGACCTATTTTGAATATCTGGTCAAGTGGAAAGGACACCCAATAGAAGATGCTAGTTGGGAAAGTGAAGCTGATATCCAAAAGCATGGAAAGTCGGTAAAGGAGCTCATGGATAGGAGTCCATGAATTTTTGTCCAAGGGGAGTATGATGCGGGAGCATCGTCAGCAAGTACATGTGGTCAGACAACTCAACGCCTGAGAGCCAATCCGGAGTCTCGAACGCTAGCTAGTACTGCAAATATTTTGAAGCGATAGTAAATAAAAGAGGAAAGATCACACGCGTGGAGACAAAATGAGCATGCGTGACTTGGGAGCTTAACCCTAGTCTCAATGTAACCGCAATTAGATAGCAGTCAGTTTGTTTCTTTTGTATAAAGAGATATTTTGTATGCCCAAAAGAGGAGTTACAAGAATTATGAGCAAGTAGGAATCTCAAAGTAGTAGTTGTTGCTTTGATTTTAGCTGTAACCATTTTCTTGATTTTGAATGAAGATAACAAAGAAAAATTGATCCAATTTATGGTGTGAATAGTGTTTTCAATCTCTCTGTTGTTGTCTTAATATTTTCAAGAATGAATGAATCTTGCTACGAGTGTATGTAGATTTGAAATGCTTGCATAAGAATTTAAATCAATTTTCTTCGTGAGCTGGTGCAAGGTGTGCACATAGTCTGCAAGGAGTGCATTGACAGGGTCTGTTTCGACTCGTAAAGCTCAAAAGAAATAGCGTAAGACTTTCTTTGTAGGAAGTGTAAAGAGAATGCCACAAGGAGTGCACAGTCATCGCAAGAACTCGAATCTTGTGTAAAGATTTGTTGCAAAGAGTGCACAAACCTGGAATTCGACAAAGAGTCGAGGCAACTCCATAAAGAAGTCGAAGGACGAGAGCGGAAGAACGCCAGGAAGGTGAGAAAGGATTCTTTTCAAGAACCTTTGGATCTGAATTTGACGAATTTCCCAGAAAAGAAAGAAGTGCTTGGGAGATCAAAATCTTTGGAGAGATGAAGCTCAAGAGGAGCAACACTTTCCAAGAAGTGCAAACGAGATCCAAGAAATGGACTCGCAGGAAGGATAAAGGTCAAATCCTTTAAATCCTTTCGAAAATAATCTATGTCTGAAGAAATCTTTAGCTCAAAGGAAAGATCTGGACCATCTGATCAACATCCAGACAATGAGGAGCAAGTATAGAGGAGGAAAGATCTCAACCATTCGATTTGAGCGCAAACAGATCGTAGTCGTCTAATCAAGTTAAATTGCACTAATATTAAAGTTTTTAACGTACACAGGAGGAACAAGGTCATGAAATTTTGAAATCATCGGAACCATCCATTGTGATAAGACACGTGACGAGAGATCAACATTTCGCTAACTCACAGAGTGGAAAGGTCAAAGAGCAGAGTTGTGAGGATTCACAAAGTGCGAACTCGCAAAAAGATCACAGTCATTGATCGTTCTGAAATCATCGAGACCGTTCATTGTCAAGGAGGACACATGGAGAGAGATCATCATTTCTTTGACTCGTGACTCGAAGGAGTCAAAGGTTGAGTCACGAGAACTCGTGAAACATGAAATCGCAACATGATCTGAGTCGTTGATCAAAGAGAAGATCTGGACCGTTGACCCAGTGCCATCGCAATTTCAGCTATCAGGAGAATGGAGGCAAGGAGAGTCCAAAGTCGCGAATCGCAAAATCGCGAAAAGATCACAGTCATTGATCGAAGGAGGGATTTGAACCGTAGATCTAGTTTTGTCAGGACTTCGCAACTCGGGAAATCATAGGTAAGAGTTCTGGGAACTCACGAAACCCGAAACCACAAAGATTTGATCTGATTCGTCGATTCGAGAAGAGATCTAGACCATTGAGCGTTTAAGGAGATGACTCGTCAAGTGTGAACTCACGAGACGCGAAATCGCGAAGTTCTTGAAGATTGGCACACGGTCATAGCGAAGGGTCGCATCAATGAAGGGGAATAGAAGGGCTAGCATGCGCTAGGCTCCTTTCAAGATTTTGGAAGTCGAGAGAGTCAGAGTGACTTGCATGCAAAGGCCCGATACACAAAGTGACTACGCGCCTTTCGATTAGGCGACTGGTCATAGCCTTAGTTACATAAAGGGAGGGGTTTAACCAGGAGAGTTAGCATATAAACACGCTGAAGCTTAAAGGTGTTAAGGAGAAATCCATGGGTTCCATATAACCTGTGCTTTAAGGGAAAGAGGGCTTGTTAAGTGGATTTGAGGTTCTTGAGGGCCAAAGAGTCAATCAGACTCAGTTTATTGATCGATCCTAGACCGGGAGGTCACACAGTCCTTGGGAGAGAAGGGGGGTCTGCATCAATAACCTTTCGGATCTTTCAGAGGTAATCCTTTCATCCTACGTGAACAACGAAGGCCAATGTTGGTCGAACCAACTAAAGAACGAAAAAATTCTATGGCCAACTAGGGAAACAAACAACATTCACTAATAAAATATAGAAATCAAACCAAGCAAGAAAACCTTGTTATTTCGAAGTCACTAGTTGGTGATGAAATCCAATGTCGCGAAGTCAAGACAAGAAGGGGCTAGGATAAAGTGGGTGGAAAATTTACGTTGACGACCTGTTTAACGGACTTACACCCTAGTGCAACATCCCACACATAATCATGGGTATACCCTCCAAGGAGCTCGAGTGAGTTTGGCCAATGCCAATTCCAGGTATCATGAAGACTTGCCCCTCCACAGTCACCTCATGTAATACGCTAAAGAGATAGGCTACTAAGGTTACCAACTACAACAATGATGCTTGGGGAAACAGTCGACAGTCCGATCCACACGCAAGGGCATGGTATCTAGCCCGAAAGGCTCCCACACATAATCATGGGTATACCTTCAAGTGACCCCCAATAATATGCGCAATTTCTACACCAAGACCAACAAAGCAGGGTGAGTAACTCTGCCAGTCTTAATGCGACCTCAAGTTTGACCCTTGTGTGAGAAGGGCTTCCCAGGACAAAATGTAGCAACTGGATTTGAAACTCTCTCTATCAAAAGATACTACTGTGTGTTTTGATGCTTTGGAGAGTGTGCCTTACAACCTATTCCAAAGCGCTATCCTAGTTAATGTTGGTGAAGATAATTTATAGAAAATAAAAGTTACTAATAAGTTTTAAATTACGTTGTATTTTAAAAGTTGTTGTTTACTCAAAAGGGAGATGGAGACGAAACTGATGAAGTTGTAACCTTGACCCAATAAAATGCAAGAAGAGATGAATATGAAATCTTTCAATTCAACAAACTCTAATTACAGTAGGGAGAAGGTATTTTTCTTGAAGTGCAAATGCTATGAAATACAATTTCTCATTTCTTGAATGAACACAATTCCAAATAATCAAAGACTTCAAATTTTTTCCAATGTTCTCTTTAAAAAAATATATATTTGAATGCAATAATTTTCTTATGAAATATTACTAAAAATAATAAAGGATTCCAGTTCTTCCTTTCACAAATAAAATCAGAGATATAATGAAGAAAAGAAAGCGTAATCCAAGAAAATCAACACATTCAACACAATTCCCAAATCAAATTCATAACGTAGACAAAAATGAAATGATTGAAAAAGCTTCTTATCAAGTGCAAACAAAAATGTTTCTCAATAAAAAAACAACCTAGAAAGAAAAATCCCAAAACTTCAAATGAATCAAAGACCCTTGGTCAAACAAGCACTCATATCAAGATCCAGAGATTATATCCTTGTGACAAGAATCAAAAAGCAAAAAACTTGCAAAATTTATAAAGAAAGATTTTCAATCACTGAAAGCCAATCAAAAACAAGATTTAAACACACAAATCAATCAAACACTGGTATCAGAAGTCCCCCCCAGGCAACTAAGGAAAAACTAGGTGAAAAAAGAAAAATTGACTCACTCCAACAAATCCTACAGGAGTCGTCACAGGCTGACAGTAGGGCACAGTGCGATGAGCTAAGGTCATCACAGGCTACCAATAGGTCACAGTGCGATGTCGTCGCATTGGTTTTCACAAATAGGATGCAACGTCAGAAGGTCGCCGCAGGATGACTATATAATGCAGTGCGACGATCTTTGTAATTAAGGAAAAAATGGGAGAAAGGAAAAAAATCTAACTGAACTTTTAGACCCAGGGAGTCCAGATGGATCACCCACAGACTCAGAGAATGAATTCAAGCAAAATAAGGAAAGATAAAAGCAAATGCAAAGAAAAAACCCAAAAGAGTGTTGTATCCCTAGTATGGTCGCCAATTTTGTTATAGGATTAATCGGTAAATGCAGACATAAATAGATCTCCCTAGATCCCACTGGAAACTAGAACAAAACAAAATAGAACATGAAATTTTCCCTAAGTTCTAATCATTGAGTTTACTAATTAACAAGAGATAGATAACATACCTTTTAAATGTCACTTCCTCTCGCCATTTTCGTCCTAACTCCACTTCAATACTCTTGTGATATTGAATCTGCAAGGGAACACAAACCAACCAAAGTGAAAGAAACATAATATACTCAACAAGAACTTATGCATGTGATCAAGGACTCATACAATAAACAAGACTAGTATTATGGGAAAGAAACATATTATTGTATCATATTAAATGAAAGTGGAGATTACAACCAAAAGCCTTGATGCCGCAAGGTCCCCTTCCGATGGCTCTTTGCTCCACCACACACACCTTTGCTCCAACCTTGAATGAAGAAGATCCACAATAACTTGATGAACTGAAATGAGGCTCTCAAGCATGATCTAATGCAGAGTTCTCCATATAATTCCTATCCTATTTAATCTTAGCCTTTTCATGCTTAGCCTTTTCCATGAGAGGTACCTCTTTATATAGTGTGAAAGAGAGATAGGAGAGGAGATTAGGATGATCCCACCAAATCAGAGAAGCAATTAAGATCCAAACCATTCAGAAGCCACCTCATCTTCTAGAAGATCTCCTTCTAGAACTTTTATGAAGTTTGACTTTACCTTGGCTTTCGACATCATCGCACCCTAAGTATAGTGTAGCTGGCGGTGACGTCGCATCCCAACTTTAGAGAAGGGGGTGACGATCAAGCATTGTCATACCCTATGTATAGTGCAGCCTGCAACAACCTTCCTTAATAGGGTTTTTGAGAAGAGAAAGCTAATCACTTTCCTCATGGAGAAATAATCTTTTTATCTTTTCCTGGGACCATGAACACATGTTGTCAATGGATCACTGGGGTGGCCAAAATAATGTGTAACAATAGGTGGGTTTAAGTCTGAAGAAGCCACAGGAGAGTGTCATATCATATAGAGCTTCTCGTACAAGTTTTCCATATGAATACATGGATCACAGTGTAGACAGTCTCTCATATACGTGATTTACAAGAAGGTGAATTGTGTATGCCTCGAAAATCATGCCAGAACAAGTTGTACAACAGGTTAGACCTTGCCAGGTTAGTCGACAATTGTATTTCTCTCAATGGGCCATTATCCCTATTATGGGAGCCTTGATTTTAGCATAATAAAATCATTCTCAGCATTGGTTTTTCCTCCAAGGTTTTTCTAGGGGTATCTACCCAAAAATATTGGTGTTTATGTGTTCTTGATTTAGTTTCCTTATTTATGCTTCTGCAACATGTTTAGTTGATTACTCAACTGTGATTTTAGTAGATAAAGTGATTTTTTTTTGAGATAATTTTCAAGTGTTGAGCAGGAAAAATTTCAACATTGTATCATAGCAGGTGCTTTGAAGGGAAGCTAGATCTCAAATCCATAACCAGCAGGAGGAAATCAAAGGACAAATTTTTTAGGGAAACAATCGTACTAGGGAATTGCTAATGTTTTGCAGGTGTACATAGACATACATGATTCACAGAAGGCATAGTCACGTACATACATAATTTGGAGTGGGTCGAGTAACCTACATACATGATTTGCAGTGGGTCAAGTCACATACATACATGATTTGTAGTGTGTCAAATTGTGTATATATGTGATTTGCAGTGTTGACAATTGCTTACAAGTCGTACATATCAGTACAAGGGAAATTTTATCAACAACAGGTTATTTCTAGGGAAGTTTATCAGGTCTTAGGGATGAAAACAACAACGTTGATATTTGAAGACAGATATGATGGAGCATCCAACTTCCTATCTTGGAAAGCAAGAGTGACTTTGGCATTGAAGGAGTATGACCTTTGGGAGTTAGTGGATAAAGAAGTTACTCCACCGAGAAATATGACAACTTTAGATGCTCACAACAAGAAGGATATCAAAGAAGAAAGGGTCCTCTTAGATTCAGTGAAGGATAATCTAATCCCTCACCTAAATGAGAAGAATACAACCAAATAGAATTTTGATTCCCTAGTAATTTTATTCCAGAGCAAAAACATGAATAGGAAGATGGTATTAAGAAATAAACTTAGATCGGTTTATATGTCTAAATCAGATAATATTACCGGCTATCTTATGTCAAGGATCACACAAGTACATGATCAACTTGAAATCATAGAGGAGAAAATGGAGGACGAAGAGCTCGTGAATGTGGCACTGAATGGTCTTCCCAAGCCATGGGAACCATTTGTCAAGGGAGTTTGTGCTCGAGAAAATATTCTAGAATGGAAAAGACTTTGGGATGATTGCATCTAGAAAGAGACTCGAGAGGAGTCTAAGAGGGGAAAGTAGGAAGATGAAGAGGAGGATAACCTCGCCCTTGTCAGTAACAAAAGTAAGGGAACATGAAAGAGTTTTAGCAAGGAGGGTAACAATGAGGAGTCAACATCATAGCTAGGAAATAAGGACTTGAGTAAAATCAAGTGCTTCATGTGCCACAATTTTGGGAACTATGCATCAGAGTGTCCAAAGAAGAAGTGGAAAGACATGACACAGCCACCAACACCAAGAAAGACGCAAGTAGATGAGTTTGCAACAAAGTTTGAGAAGGAATTCTCAATGTTCACATGCCTCTCTACCAACACCTACTCAAGGAGTGCTTGGTACTTGGATAGTGGTCCTTCTCATCACATCATGGGGACACATGATTTGTTCACCATTTGGTCAGAGATGGACTCAGGTTTACATGTGGAGCTTGGCACTCATGCCAAGTGTGGTATAGAAGGAGTTGGGACAATCAAGTTCCATATCGAGTCAAGAGGTTTTCTGGAGGTGGAAGATATGTTATATGTACCAGAACTGAAGAAGAAATTACTCTCAGTTTCATTTTTGGAGGACATGGTTTTTGCAGTTAGTTTTCAAAGAGGGAAAGTACTCATATGTTAAGAGGGAGTTATCCTTGACACAATAACGAGCATTGGTGTCAGAGAGAGAAGATTATATAGGTTGCATGGCCAACCTGTAAGAAGATCCAAGGGGATCTTGGATCGATGTCAGTGAAAGAGGATGAGGAGCAGGAGGCTTCGAAGGGTGAATGGTCAAAGGATGACTAGAGTTCACATTCTTCCAGTGTGGGGAGTAAACCTTCAAAGGGGAAGAGGGAGTTATCCCCTTTCAGTTATGTCAGGAGACCGAGTTGTTACAAGATGACATTGATGGATGTTAAGGAGCAGGAAGCTTCTAGGAGATCATTGGTGGAGAGAAGAACTTCGACGAAGTTCATGGCATTGATATGTAGCATCATCAATTTTGAGACTTCCAGTATTCAGGGAGTTGTTGACCAGCAGGGTTGGAGGAATTCCAGTATGCAAGATAATGTGTATGACATTGTGCCAGATTCATAGGAAGAACCAGTTCAAGGTGGCTCTTCGAGAAATATCTTCCTCGCTAAGAGGGAGTGTTGATGTTAGTGGTAGCATCAACCATGTATTTTTTCATAGGTCCATGTGTCTAGGCATGTGGAAATCGTTCAAAGCCTTCTACTCTTGAATTTAATTTAATTAAAGGAAATATTAAAGGAAATTTATTTTATTTTATTATGTAATTAATTAGTTGAGTTATTTAAGGAAAGTGTTAAAAGTACTTAGCATGTAATCTTAGCATGCAATATTCGCATGGAATATAAATCTCAAGTGAGATTAGAAATAGATTATAACTCGTGATTATAAAAGCAAGTCTAGGGTGGAGGAGACAAATTCACACAAAGATAGCAAAGAAGGACTTTTTCTAGTGTGAAGTCATTCGAGAGTGTAGAAGCAGAGAAGGAATTTTGCTTACACTTGACAAACTCAAGGTGTTAGGGACCTAACCTCCCTAACCCCTCATGTAGGTAAAATAATATATTTTCCATGTAATAAAGGATGATACTAATAAATAAGGCCTAGTTAATAAGGTGAACAAGTCAAATGTAAGAAGACCTAATAGAAGCTTTTGCTTCTAGAAAGATATTCCTCTAGATTGTTCTTTTGATAGATAGATTTAGTATAAATAGGAGTTGAGGGCCTGATAAGTCTTTGTCTTGAGAATTATTGTAATAGAGCGCTACTCTGCTAGAGGTTCCCCCCTTGATGAGACAAGTAATCATTGCTCACATTTCAATAAAGGTATCATTTTGACGTGCTATTCTCTATATTCTATTGTTCCATTGGTAATTTCTCTGATATTCTTGTTTTTTCTCAATATCATATAACCAGGTGAATAACACAAGGAGACTTGACACTTGAGAGCTTGGATCAAGAAGGACATTGATTCAAGGAGATCTTGGATAGGGAAGGAGAAGGACTTACATCTAGAGATCAGGTTAAGGAGAAAAAAGAACAGAGGCTTACACAAGTGGGTTTTAGTTTGAGGAAACCACATGAGAGTGTCAGATCGTACGGAGCTTGTTGTACAAGTTTTACATACAAATATGTGGTTCATAGTGTAGAAAGTCGTGTATACACACGATTCACAAGAAGCAGAATCACATGTGCCTCGAAAAGCATGCCAACATTGGTTGTACATCAGGTCATACCTTTCCAGGTTAGTTTGCAATTGTATTTCTCTCAGTGTGCCATTATCCTTGTTACAGGAGCCCTGATTTTAGCATAATAAAATCATTCTCAGTACTGGTTTTCCCTTTGGGGTTTTCTACGGGTATCTACTCAAACATATTGGTGTTTATGTGTGCTTGATTTGGTTTCTTTATTTATGCTTCCGCTGCATGTTTAATTGATTACTCAGTTGTGATTTTAGTAGATAAAGTGATTGTGTTTTAAGCTAATTGTCAAGTGTTGAGTAGGAGAAATTTCAACAATAGACTATGATATATTTTGATCATGCATGGATTATGACATTTGACAAACTCTATATCTTTTTTATGGTGGTTAAAATTTTGGTTGATGTAAATAGTTAATGATGTGATGGTAATTTGACAGTTCAGCTTATTTATATACATATCTATTATTTATGTGCAACATGGATGCAAATGGTTATTATTGTGTCTATGGTTTACAATTTCAAAATGAAGACAATGTGCCAATAATTCATGATGAAAATGAAATATTTTATGATTATATACATGTATAAGAGTGCACATTACTAGAGTTGAAGCCTTAGTCAACCTAGGAGTCTAATTTCCTAGAACTCTTGGCTTTCAAAATTCTTACTTCCACTTTAAAAAAATTGAATACTATGGAAATTAATTTATGGAGGAAAATCAAGGTGCAAAGGTGATCTTTCACCTGCCCACTCATCCTTCTATAAAAGAGGAGATGTATGAGTTGATCTAGGGAGAAAAAGAGAGAAAGTATAGATTTGTTTTGCTACTACATACATTTGAATTCATTATTCCAATCCTTCACTAGCCTAATAGTGTTAGTGATAACATCCATGCTACAATCTAAAACCCGACGATAGGATGAAAGCATAATTGCTACCCTTTGGAGGTAAATTATGTTTATTTTATTAATGAACAAAATTCTCTACAAATGTCTATCTGACTAAGATGGTCGGTCATGAATGCATACACCCTTCATAAAATTTGAGTGTGGGGTTTGTAAAGGCCCTATGATATCTGGGATTTCATCCTGCATGAGTTTACATTGATGTAAGAAACATATGGTTTTGTAAACATCTTATTATATGAAAGTTGTGCTTATTGTTATAACTCCTTAGATTACTATTAGTTGTACATAAAAAAATTATCAATAAATAAATCTTTTGAGGAATGCTTCCATTTATGTTTCTTTATATATTCTGTTTTATCGGCTTAGTTTACAATTGTGTTTCAATCTCTTTTGTTTGATTAACTATTGTAAATATGTATAATGTTATCATTAATTATAAATAAATATTTTTGAATAAAATATGTTGGTAGTTAATGTAGAAATTTTAATACAAGTTATGTATTGCATGGATTCTCCTGATCTATCAATTATATGACACTGTTCAATACATAATCGCTTCTACTAATATTCTTGCGGAATTTAAAACACAATCGCTAATTGCAATATCAAGAAGAAAGATCAATCACACATAACACAAATGTTTTACCGGGAAAGCATAAATCTAAAAACCCTACTATCATATATTATGTATATATCATGGATCATGAAACAATCTCATACAAAACTCTAATCCAAGAGCTCTTAGTACAATATACAATCATCTCACACTGTCATACAAAAATTGACAAATTCATGTGCCAATTTACTGCTTCTAGACAACCTGCCTCCTCTACGCAATCATTGCTGATGGAAATCTCTGCAATGAATGAATTACTCTTGCCTAGGTTGCACAATCCTCATGGGCACATCCACAGTGTCTGTGGTTGCATGAGTGCACTCACTAATGTCACAATTGATAGTCAAACTATCCCTTTCACCTGTTATCTCAATTGGGTCTCTATTGGATCTGACATGCACGTAGTTAACAATGGTAAATCTTCAGTTGCATGTGAGATCATTGATTATGAATTAATTAATAATTAATTCACTGATCTCTCACTAGTGTAACTTCAGTTACAACTAGTACAACTGAGATTAACTCACTTAACTGAGTTAAACTACTTTACAACTCACATAACTACACATATAATTATGTTACAACTTCAAATCACTCAGTTACAAATAATTCGACTTGCATGTCCCACCAATCAACCTTTGAACTCGAATTTCCTATAGCTAAGTGATTTGCCACTTCAATTAACTATTTCCAAGTGCTCATTGAGAATAGAGTAATATTTATTGTCCAACTATTATTAATGGATAATAATAGTCGACATACATCTATAAATAGAATTTGCTCACCATCTATAAATAGACATCATCTATAAATAGAATTTGCTCATCATCTAAAAATAGACTTCCACCTAAAAATAGCCCGAGGCTCCATGCTAGTGTAGGTGCATAATTTTCACTAGGATATTCTTGTTGAATCTCAACACTCCCTCTCAACAAGAAAGGGATTATCCTTCACCCCGATCATGTCTCTATGGTATTCAAATTTTCCCCTAGTGAGCACCTTCGTTAGAATGTCTGCATCCTTATCTTCCGTAGGAATGTACTGAAGCAACATGATCTTCCACTGCACACAATCTCTGATATGATGACACCGGATATATATATTCTTAGATCTATCATGAAACACAGAATTAAATGAGAGTTTAATGCAAATTTTATTATCACAATGAATCATTGTCGAATCTTAATGAGATCCAAACAAGCCAACCAAGATCTTTCTCATCCAGATAGCCTCACATGTAGCTTGACTCGCTTCCATGTATTCCGTTTCCACTGAACTGAGTGCCATGGATCTCTGCTTCTTGTTGTACCAAGAAACAGTTGTAGATCCGATACTAAAGACCCCCCCTAATGTGCTCTTTTTGTCCATTGGGTTGCTCACCCAATCTACATCCATCAATCCATGCAACTTCACCTCATCCATCTGTCTGTACCATAATCCATACTCAGATGTGCCCCTCAGGTATCTTAGGACATGCTTACCCGCCTTCCAAAAGAGCTTGGTAGGCTTAACCATCGCTTGACTCAGTTGGTTAACCACATAGCAAATGTCTGGTCTCGTGTTCACTAGATACATTAGTGAACCCAATAACTGTCGATAGACAGTAGCATCCACTACCTCTCCAAAAGTAGCATCCTCTTTCTTCCAGTTTCCTGGAAGAGGAGTATCCATGGGTTCTCATCCCTCCATGTGAAACTTACCTAGTATCTCCCTCGCATACTTTCCTTGAGACACAAAAATTTCACCATCTCCCTGCCATATTTCCAATCTAAGGAAATAACCAAGAAGGCCCATATCCTTCATCTCGAACTCCTTTGCAAGGTCCTCCTTGCATGATTGTATCAACTGCTCATCACCAGTTAGTATTAAATCATCAACATAAAGAACAATGATTAAAATCTTACCCTTGTAGATCCATCTCGAACCTACCACTGATTTGTCAACTGGTCTTGGGACAATTTCCCATTCACTATTTTTGACAATGGAGTCATAGTCCTCTACCATTGCATCAACCCAAGTGGGATCCTGCACTGCTTCCTGAAAGGAAGATGGTTCAGTCAAAATACATTTTCTCATGAGAGCCATGTATCCAGTAAATCGATCAAGTGATTGTCTCTGTCGGCGCTATGAAGTAGGGGCTCCTACATTCTATGCAACATCTAGTTTCAATCTATCAGCTTTCGAGGCGCACTTTCTGCCATTTTTTATGGATGGATCTGCATGAGTGGTTTTTTCCACTCCATGAACCTCCTCATGTGGTTGATCCACATCTTGAGACTCATCTTTGGGAACCAGCAGTTCCTCCTTTGCATGCAAGTCTAGCTCCCTCTCAAGCGACAACTACATGGATTTCCCCTCATCGAATTTTATATCACATCGCATAACAATCATCTTACTGTTAGGAAAATACACATGATAATTATGGGGTGTTTCTGTGTACCCCACAAATATCCCAACTTTAGCATTCGGCTCCAGCTTCTTTTGGGCGTTCTTGGTCACATGCACATAACTAGATGAGCCAAAAATCTTAAAATGAGAAACATCAAGTTTCTTACCAGTGAAATCTTCTTTAGGTGTACTCATGCCAAGTACTCTATGAGGACAACGTTTTTGCAAATAAACGGCAGGGTTGCATGCTTCCGCCCACAAATGCATTGGTAGGCCCTGATCATGCAACATCGCTCGTGCTACACCCACGATCATTCTGTTCTTCCTCTTCACGACCCCATTTTGCTATGGGTTATGAGGGGCTATGAGTTCTCTTCGAATTCCTTCTTTGCTGCAGAAGTCTTTGAATTTGTTAGAGATGTATTCTCCACCATTATTGCTCCTCAGAGCCTTCACTTGCTTCCCCGACTCTTTCCCCACCAATGCTTTAAACTCACGGAACTTTGATAATGTTTGATCCTTCCTCTCCATGAAGAAGATCCAACATTTAAGAGAAAAGTCATCAACAAAATTAACATAATACTTATGTTTTGCTATTGAAGCAACTGAGAATGGTCCACACACGTCTATGTGAATTCTCTCCAGGATCATCGAAGCATAGTTCTCCTTTTCATGAAAGTTGGACTTTACATACTTCCCCATGGTGTAACCATTGCACTGATCTAACTGAGCAATTGTTCCTATTGGAAGTCTAGTAGATCTTTGCAGCATGATTTTCAAGGCTCCATGATGAAGATGGCCCAATTGCCTGTGCCATAATTCGCCCTCATCCTGGCTCACCACTTTTTCTGCCTTGCCCATCATGGTAGCACTGTTGGTTGTGGAGCCTGATTATCTTCCTGATGCAGAGGCCCTTTGCTTTCAGCCGTGTCTATACCCCATGAAGTATTTACACCCCAGAAGTATGTACACTCTTCCACGTGGGGGAGTGCAGAGGGGGGGTACCCCCTCTGCGGGGTCTGGGGGGGAGATCCCCCCGGCTGGGGGGTCTGGGGGCAAGCGGGCCCCCAGCGGGGGTTCAGGGGCGAAGCCCCCGAAGAAAAAATTGCCTTGTAAAATTATATGTAATTTCATTGTAAATCTGGACCGTTCATTATAAGGTCGCAGATCTAACGGTAGAGATTATGTTAGGTTTTTTTTCCCTAGAAGGCAACCCTCTTTGATGAGGGAAATGTATTGCGGCTATGGATTGAGGGTGAATATTGTATTCTGAGCGAGGAGACTGTGAGAGAAAGAAGAGGAAGTTACAATGGGTTTTGCTGTAGGTTGCATCCCTTCATTTGCTGGATAATAATAAAGGAAGGACCTGGAAATTTCTCTGGTGGACGTAGCCCACACTGGGTGAATCACGTAAATCTGTGTCTCTCTTGTATTGTGTGTCTTATGTGTTTTGTTTCTGCATTTGTTTTATTTTATTGCTCCGCGGTCCTGTTTTTCTAACAAGCACAACCATCTACCTCCAGCTTGTAGAGATTCTTAACTCGAATCCCTATCTTCTTGACTTGACACGTTGTTTTATTTCACAGGAAAGTTTTTCCATCGCTAAAAACAACATCATAGCCTCTTTCCTCCAACATTGTGACTGAGACCAAGTTTTTCTTCAGACCTGGAACATGCATAACATCTTTCATTTGAAATGGTTTACCTGACTCCCTCTGAAAGGTAATGGTGTCAATTCCAGTTGCAATGTATTGTCCATCGTCACCCATCTCGATAAGCAATTTGAGATATTTCTCCTCCCAGTCACTGAAAAGCTCCTTATCTCCTGTCATGTGGAAGGAAGCGCCACTATCCAAAAACCACACCAATCCCAATGCACTTGACGTCATGCATGTGATCAAGGATAAGTCAAGTTCAAATTGTGAGACAAGGGCCTCATCAGTTGCAACTCCATTAGCCTTCTTGCTCTTCTTCTTCTGCAGACAGTTAGTAGCAAGATGCCCATGTTCGTGACAGTGAAAACACTTCACTTTGGACAAATCCAACTTCTTGCCTTTAGACTCATATTTTGAATGGAATTTCTTCCCCTTCCCTTTCCTTACCTGGACAGCCAAAGCACAATCCTCTTCATCATCATGCTTTGATGAAGAGCCATCTCTGGTGTTCCGCCTGAACTCCTCCTGCAAAAAATACGACCATAGTTGTTCCCAATCTGGCAATTTTTCCCTTCCATTGACAGGGTCTTGATAACTATGCCAATTCTTGGGAAGTCCTAGGCGATCCAAGCTCACCAAATAATCATTAGCGACTGTTATTCCCACACTCCCCAACTCATCCCGACATTGGACAAACTTCGTGAGATATTTTGGAATGGAGTCACCCTTCTCCATTTTCATCTTCCTGAGTTTATCTTTGAGTGCCAATTTCCTATGGTCATTGTTGTTTTGGAATAGATCTGTCAAAGTCTTCCACATTGCATATGGTGTGAATTTCCCATGGAGGCTTGAGACAATGTGGTCTCGTACTCCCTCCAACAGGATCCTCCTCGCCTTTGCCACTTTCTTTTGCCATGCATCAAGATTTGCAGTGTCTGCAGCATCTGGCTTAGGAACATCTTTGTCAATGAATTCCTTCAAGCCATTGTCTTCGAGTACTGCCTCCATCATGTCCTTCCAAGCAATGTAGTTTGAGCTACCCTTGAGTGCATACTCTAGCCTCAATCCATTGAAATCTATTTCGATCTTGAATCAACTATAGCACCAAGAAATTCTTTCTACAAATTCGAATTCTATCCAATCACAAACTCGACTTCTGCAATTTCCTGTGCTCTGATACCATGTAGAAATTTTAATACAAATTATGTATTGCCTGGATTCTCATGATCTAACAATTATATTCCATTATTAAATATATAATCGCTTCTACTAATATTCTTGCAGAATTTAAAACACGATCGCCAATTGCAATATCAAGAAGAAAGATCAATCACACATAACACATATGTTTTACCGGGAAAACATAAAGCTAAAAACCCCACTATCATATATTATGTATATATCATGGATCATGAAACAATCTCATACAAAACTCTAATCCAAGAGCTCTCAGTACAATATACAACCGTCTCACACTGTCATACAAAAATTGATAAATTCATGTGCCAATTTACTGCTTCCAGACAACCTGCCTCGTCTGCACAATCCCTGCTGATGGAAATCCCCACAATGAATGAATTCCTCTTGCCTAGGTTGCACAATCCTCATGGGAACATCCACTGTGTGTGTGGTTGCATGAGTGCACTCACTATTGTCACAATTGATAGTCAAACTGTCCCTTTCACCTGTTATCTCAATTGGGTCTCCACTGGATCTGACATGCATGTAGTTAACAATGGTAAATCTTCAGTTGCATGTGAGATCACTGACTGTGAATTAATTAATAATTAATTCATTGATCTCTCACTAGTGTAAGTTCAGTTACAACAAGTACAACTGAGCTTAACTCACTTAACTGAGTTAAACTACTTTACAACTCACGTAACTACACATATAACTCTGTTACAACTTCGAATCACTCAGTTACAACTAATTTGACTTGCATGTCCCACCAGTCAACCTTTGAACTCGAATCTCCTACAACTAACTGATTTGCCACTTTAGTTAACTATTTCCAAGTGCTCATTGAGAATAAACTAATATTTATTGTCCAACTATTATTAAGGGATAATAATAGTCAACATACATCTATAAATAGAATTTGCTCACCATCTATAAATAGACATCATCTATAATAGAATTTGCTCATCATCTAAAAATAGACTTCCACCCAAAAATAGCTTGAGGCTACATCCTAGTGTAGGTGCATAATTTTCACTAGGATCTTCTTGTTGAATCTCAACAATTAACAACTAATTGCAAACATTTTAGTCTTCAGAATTTAACATTGCTTATTGCTTTACATTTCTCCTTTCATACATAATACAGTTTTGGTATTCCAACATTATTTTATTTAGATTTTAATGCTACAATCCTTGTTTAACTGAGTAACTAATGAATTCTTTAGTTTATTTCTGCATTTTTGCTAGTTTAATAATTGTTAAAACTAGGTTCATATTTTATTTGCACTTTAAATGAAGCAATGACTAACATAAGGCATTTTTTTTTAAATTGTGCACACGTCACTAGAGGATTAGTACCCTTAAGGGGAAAGACTTTGCTAACTAGCTTGGCTAATAAACCTAACCATATAGTCTACTAGGTTAGGGCTTAAAGCATACCCTAGGTTTCCATCCCTGTTTTTCCCCTTTACAGTTGTGCAAGGGCATTTGACTATTCAAGTAAGTTGTGCAAGGGTGTTTGACTATCATGCTTGAATGGTTCATTTCAAGCATTAACACCATCTAATTTATAATTAGTTATTGTGACTCTCTCACTGAGATAGCAAGAAATTAAAAAGAAAAGGAGGAAAAAAAACTAAATATAAAATTAGTTTTGAAAGAGAAAAAAAATGAAATATACATTAATTATGTAATTTTAATCTTGTAAATACAACATTGTACTTTTGTAAATGCAATATGAACCTATACTTACATTTTTGTATTTCACACTTTTAGTATTTGGAAAATATGGCTTTCATTTTATAATGAAATAAAAATTGCACTGGCTTTTTTTAGAAAAAAAATGTCACGTCAATTTGTTTACATTTCATAATGAAGGATGCTTACTTTTCCAATTTCCATTACCATTAAAGTGTGATAGCATCAAAACTATGCACTAATCCATGTTTTATAATGAATAAAATAACCTTTGTAATGTTAAAAATATCAATAATATAAAAGTATTGTGTGCATCACATATTAAATTTAACTTGTTTTTAGGTAAGGGGTTCAATTATAACTCGGGTAGTATTTATTTTCATGTATGTAATTAAGGTTAGATGTTATTAAAAAGTACATAATTTCATTGGAGGTAGTTTCAACGATGACCATAAGGAATATTGGCTTTCTTGTATATAATATCTAGGTTAAGACCTTCTTTTTGGTCATGGAGTAAGACCTAAAACTGCGTCTAATTGGTTAAGAACTCATCTTTCTTGGATGTAAGGAAATAGGTTAACGGTCTAAGACCCAAAGGCATGTAATAGCACCAAAAGTCTTCCTTATGGACAACTAATGGGTTATTTTAGGTGGTGTGACTTTCCTTAAATTATATGAATCAACTTGCATTTAAGGATAGTCGATGATTATCCTGAATACCAATTCACAACTAAGTTATGATAGGTTTTACCACCTTCCATAAATTATGATTTAGAGAGACACACGCTTGAAATACTTAAATTAAATCCATTAAACCAAAAAAAAAAAAAAAAATGAATCTAAATATGCGCGTAGAGCACTTACATATGCAAGTTAGGGAAGTGGACTTTCACCTAATTCCCCTCAAGCCGAAGTGAATCTAAATATGCGCCTAGAGCACTTACATATGCAAGCTAGGGAAGGTGACTTTCACCTAATTCCCCTCAAGCCGCGCTGCCCGTTTCCGTTGACCCCTTGTGTCATGAAAATGAATACCCGGTTCTTCGTCCACCTTTCAATTTGAAAAAGCAATTCATAATATCTTTTTCCTCTCGCGTGTGAAGCATTCATTAAATTGCTTAGAAAATTCTATGTAATAAAAGTATATATTATGATATCACGACTAACGAGGGGAGACCGGTGGAGAAGGTTGGTTGTAAACTGTCTAATAATAATTGAAGTACTTTTATTAAGATGTGAGATAGTGGTATCTGGTGGAGTTTATTACACTTTTAATTAAGTAATAATATTTTTATTTAACAAGAGTATCAAAGTGGTAATGTCTTATGTCTTGATAAATTGAGATTGTGTAAATAGATACATTGGTTTTGAAGGGATTTGAACATTAGGAGAAGCATTGTAAATAGAGCATATGGAAGCAGCATTGTAAATAGAGCATCCTCATATGGAATGATATGTTTTCATTATAGAAACATCAATAATTCTATTGTAAATAGAGTATCTTGATATGGAAAAGTTTTATAATATGCTTTTTTTTTTTTTATAGAAACAATAATAATTGTAGATGTTTTCATCAAATATTTTAGGAAAGGATAAAATTACACAATTATTTGGAAAAAAAATAATTAAATAGAGGAGTCCACAACCCATATACATTATTAATGGCATTAGATACACCACTAACAACTCATATCCATTATTAATGGTATTAGACACACCAACAACAACTATAATAAGGTTTGCTATATGTAGTGTTGTGGGGATCAATAGGGTTGTTCACTTAAATGCATATAGCTCTGAAAAATCATCACCATTTCCAACATTTGATGTCATAGTGAAATTTGTATCAATATTAGTAAGAACTTTCAACAACCCTTGGAAAAAACAAATAGATGGGTAGACATGACTCTAATCACCCAAAATTATTTTTTTTTCACTAATTATTAATTGCAACACCACTACACCACATCTCTAAGATGCTAGTTGTGAAGATATAGAAAAATAGTGCAAGAAACTACAAAATCGTTATATTATTGAGGGAATCTTTATCTTGATTTCATATTGGTTCATCGAATGGGCATGGAGAAAAGTCAACAATTGACTTTGTTCCATGCCCATTGGATGCTTGAATCTGCAAGATCAGTTCAAGTTATTATTGAGTTATAAATCAAACACACAAATAAAGAGTTGACTTTGTTTCGTGTCGTTGGATAGATACCAACATGTTATAATCTTCCAACAACCAATTGTACAAGTGGGGCTGTGAAATTCCTCCCCGACATCAAAGAGCTACTCGATAATCCCCCCAAGGAAAAGAAGAGGAGTTCTATAAACACTACTTAATGTAATCTGTGTTTCCCATTGAATGTGTAGTTACTTAATATCCACTACTACAAGACTAGCTTATACATGGTGTTCAAAGTTGCATAGATAGTGATATACCTTTTTTTCGATAGCTTGCATAATATTACTACGAGTAACCCATTACGGACATCAACTAGCTTATATGGGTTACTACTAGTTATGCAACATCTTGCTTAACCTCTATACACTAGCTTTGGTGATCTATTACCCTTTGTATTTACACTAATATGGCATAGATACTAGTTACAAATTGCATGGTATTCTATATGCCTTATTTTCTCCATACACTGCGAATCTTTACTGTATGATCATACCATAGATATGGGAATATAAGGAAATTAACAGTGCAGATATGAGGCAAATCAAAGAGATCAACAAGGATAAGAGATATGAGATCTGTTGTGACAAGGGTGAATCTTGTTTCCATAACTATTACCATTGAATAGTATTAACTATGCATAATACTAGTATGCCTTAAAGGGTTACTATGTTAACTCTAAACATAGGTCAATACTAGTCGCATTAACCATACGAAAAGGTTGTATAACCTTATAATGTTGAGTCATAAGGGTTTGTAATATTGATCTCTTATTTATTAGGGATATTTATAACTAAGAAGAATGTGAATCCTTATATGATATCAATGCAGTTACAAGCTTGAATATGTGTAATAGTGAGAACATAGCATATCAATATGATTGCAAAATTGAACCAAGCTTTATACTAATCCTAAGCTCTTGTATTAGTGTAAGCAAATCATTAAACCAATAGAGCATAGGGATACAACAAATGTATTCAATGTTACTTATTATGTAAATAGTGATGATTCAACAGTAGATGTGATAGACCAATATCACTTTGCATCATACTTGAATATGGCTCTTTCTTACCTTTAATCATAACAAAGGTGATAGTTAGCTTATCAGTCTAAATACCATTACTCTTTCATCGTATCATATTAGCTTGTAAACAGTTACATTTCAACCATAATCAAGCTATTCATAGTAGAGTGGTTATGATATCCTTGTTAATATGTCATTTGATTCTATCCTTAGTAATGATTGGTATGAGCTTGCTTTCCCATTGTTCGATGTGTAATAAGGGTATAACTATATCTATAAAATAGGGAAAGATTATTGGGATTACATTATAGTTACATACATATTACTTCTATATTAGTGTCGATCAACTTTGACTAGAATCATAGTATTGAAAGTGAACACATGCAATGTATGTGAATAACTTAGATAGAGCCTATGTTTTTGAGATAACACGTTTAACTGTATTGATACAACTGAGTAATATGCATAATATATGGATCCGTATTGATTATACCCATAGAGCTAGTATCATAGCTTTGAGCTTGAACTTACATATAAACCATATATAACACTAAGTAACGCTTATTGTATACGATAACCAAATTGATATTGAAGTACTATCTAAGCTATCTGTAATGAACACATTGTTGAGTGAAAAATGTGTCGCATAAATTCTCAACGATTTAATGTCAACCAGGAGCTCGTAAGCTTAGAGGCACAACACAATATGTGCGAGGATTGAAGTTGTTTATTGTAAACTACTAAAGCAAAGAACATAAAAATAACAT
>ML801327.1:5914-28326 GCA_009831015.1 Picea engelmannii | reverse complement strand
ATATATGAAACTCAAAATATCAATTTATTGTCTCATATTTGATTTATCTTATATTGTTTATATGATGGTGGAATATATTGTTTACTGTTTCATCTTTGATTTCTTTTATATTGTTTATGATGGTGAAACTTTTATTGTTTATGATGGTGAAAGATATTGTTTATTCATTAATAAATAGTCAATAGCTTATAATTTGAATTTTTATGTTTTATGGTGAAAGGATAATTTATGTTTTATGGTGAAAGGATAATTTATTTTTTAATGGCATCTTCTCGATGCCAAGACAAAGGGAAAAATCCAAGAGGGGGATTGTGTGGTATAGGCTCACGGGGGCGAGGACGACAAAACACTCTAGACTTGCCTCCGCTTATAGCTCATGCCTCTCATTCCTCCACCTTATATCTCCCTCCTCTGTCCTCCTTGTGGGCCTACAGAGTGGAGTGGTTTGACATCATGGGTAATTCACTAGGCTTCTCACCTGAGCTTAGCTCGAAAGCACCATCCATACAACAACCTCCTGCCTCCCTGCCTTCTCTGTCCGCTCTCCCTAGCTCGATTTCCCCCCTCACTTTTTTCGCCTCCCCCCACACTACACCTCCTCTTTAGCCCCTACTTTATCCTCAGACACGACCTTCATGCACTCGGTGTGATGGGTTTACGGAGATGAAGAATTCTTTGGACAACATCCAGAACTCAGTCTACGAATTCATGGATGACATGAAGGATTTGTTGATCAGAGACAAACTTCGTGAGCGTCGCGAGGAATGCTTGGAAACTCTCATCCACACTCTCCTTCACACCACTCTGGAAGCAGGGACTTCATCCCCGGACATTGCGCATGATCCTCAGACAGAACAAAAGTCAAGCCCAAGATTCAGATGATTACTTTTGATTCTTGTTTTTTTTATGTCTTTAGATGGATTACTTCTCTTGGCTCTAGCCCTGTGAGGCACCTTAGTTTCTTTTTCTGCAATTGTAAATTGTTTGGACAAGTGGTAGCATTGGTTTCTCATATGGGCGATGCAACCACTATCTCACTGTTTACCCCAGGACAGGTGTAATTTTTTTATACCAGAAGGCTTTAATAAGCATTTATTAATATAAAGATCCTATTTTATTTACAAAAAAAAAGTTAATTTATGTTTTACGATACTGTGTTGAAATTAAAAATATTTTATTTCATTTTATTTATAAACATTATTGTATAAACATCATTGTACTATGTGAAGTAGAGTTGATTATGTGTGGAGCTGATTGTGTAGTGATGGGAGATCTAGGTAGTTATCAAATTATAGTTTCTAACTTATAATTTAAATTTTGTTTGATTTGGAAATATGGTTGAAAATAGTCAAAACAAGTCATCAAATTTTATAGTTTTTTATGGAATTTCACAATGAAATGACAGTCCAACACTAAAATGGTTATGTTAGTCTTTGGTTTCTTTTCGAGCTTTCAATATATTTATTCAAGAAAATGTGAAATAAAAATTACAGTTTCTAACTTATAATTTAAATTTTGTTTAATTTGGAAATATGGTTGAAAATAGTCAAAACAAGTCATCAAATTTTATAGTTTCTTATGAAATTTCACAATGAAATGACAGTCCAACACTAAACTGGTTATGTTAGTCTTTGGTTTCTTTTCAAGCTTTCAATATATTTATTCNCAAAACAAGTCATCAAATTTTATAGTTTCTTATGAAATTTCACAATGAAATGACAGTCCAACACTAAACTGGTTATGTTAGTCTTTGGTTTCTTTTCAAGCTTTCAATATATTTATTCAAGAAAATGTGAAATAAAAATGTGTACTTTGTAATAAAAACATGATTTAAAATGTAAAATTAAAATATACTTTAATATATGTAAGCGATTTTCATTAAAATTTATATTGATATAAAATTTTATGTATCAAAAATGGTAGAAAATGGTTGATCTGGAAATTATCAATCCTCTGCACATTGGAATTATTAGAACCTATTTTAATATGTAAAATTAAAATATACTTTAATATAAGTAAGCGATTTTCATTAAAATTTATATTGATATAAATTGTTTTTGTATCGAAAATGGTAGAAAACGGTTGATGAAAATTATCAATCCTCTGCACATTGGAAGTATTCACGAATGTCATTAATATGACACCTACCATTAATTCAATTAAAATTATGAAAATCTAAATGCAATAAACGAACCCTTAGTAGATGACCTCTTATTTTTTAATTTTTGTTATCAGGCCACAAAATCAAATTCATTTTCAACTTAAGTTTTTTTCAATCAAACTCAATGAAAACTATGTTTAATGTGTAGAATATAAATAACTTATTACCTGTTCATCATACACATTTTTATTTCAATTTGCTTCAAGATATGAAAATCTAAATGCAAGAATTTAACAATTTAATATAATATCAACACTTTTGGAATCAAAATTCACAATTTCATAATTAAAATTGATACTTTTAAGATGACTTTAAATTTTTTAATTAGGATGATAATCATACATGTATTACTTTGAATCTTTAATTAGGATGTTAATTGAATACACTTTAAGATGTCTTTAAAGTTTTTCTAAGCCATCAATAGTCCCTTATAATGACATGGAAATGGATCCTAGTTTTGATATGAAGTTATCATCTTCATATGAAAAAACATTGAACAATCAAATTGCAAATAATGAACGCAAATCCTATATGTAGTAAATTGGTTACATGCATTAAATGATTTGTGTATATGATTTGGATAATTTGTAGGATTAAACTATAATCATCCAAAGTATAGGTCAATTTAGGTTCCCTAGATACAATCTATAGGTTCTTCCTTGAAATTGTAAATAAGGCTTCTAGTAAACTTTATAATTCATCAAAAATACAACTTTTCTTAATTGAATGGACCATGAAAGTAAACTAAACTGGTAATGATTCTAGAATCCTAGATATTCATAAATTCGTGTACTTTCAATGAAAAATATAAAATTATGGAATGTACATGTGTCACTTGTTTAACGAAATCATAATGGTATTCCATCTTCAATTATTCGTTCATGATCGGCTTTGGACATTTTCCATTTTCTATCTTTATTTATTTATTTATTGAACTTCTATTAACTGTATGCATGTTGCACATACCAAATGACTATATTAACAACTTATGACATCTTACTGGTAGTCTTGAAAGTGAACATGAGTATCGATTTGATGGGTTTCTTGAAAAAAATATCATTTCAATACGATGGATCATCTTTCATATATAAAACCGTTATCATCAAAATCTTCTAATAACCTCATCTTTTGTTCTGTGCATCGCATCAAATAATATTTCATGTTTTTAGTGTTCTCTACAAGTGCAACCACAGAAAAGACATCTCCTGCAAATAATTTGATATATTGGACAACAAATAGTTCGTGTTATATTATCACATATCTACAAGTTATTTGAAAAAAATTAAACATAAAAATTACATTCTCTAACAAGATCAGAAATTCGATCGCCATCAACTGACACTATAGTTTCATTTGATTCCATCTCCTCTGAGCTTGCAAGTGGCATTTTCTCTTTTATATTAAGTTCGGTATGTCTCCAAGCTTTAAAATATTCAACATTTTTGTTTTCGCAACTTTCTATGGATTATGTGTCCTCTATGCAAACTGAACAAAAACAAGACTCATTTCTTCTATCAAATGAAAACACATTTTGCTAGTGTTTTGTTTTAATTGAATGCATTTTTCATGTCTCATGTATTGTATCAGCTTCATATGGGATTGATCTATTTACATCTTGGATTCCAACATACCAAAAAAACCTGCACAAGACAAGAACTTGTTAACTTGAAATCTCTCAAGAAAATGATTGAAGATTGAATATAAATTTGAACACGTGAACAAAAATATCATGTGTACATGTGTAACATGTACATATAGACACACCTGTGCACATCCCTTGACGAATTATTTTCATTCCTTAGCGTCATTTTTCACCATTCAACAACTTGATTAGCGGATTCAAATCAATCAGCATGAGGGTTCATCTGATACCTTTGAAGTGCTCGTTTTACACATTCCCCTACACTGTCATTCTCTCATTTTCCATGACCAGTCTAAAAAAAAATCCAACAATGTGTAATGTTTGATTTTTTATGAAGACGACACAACCAATAGAATGATCGTGAAGATTTGAATTGAATCGCACACCCATCTGACCATATCCAATGTCGATCAAATCTAATTCTGTCTTCTTTCAATGAATCATAAAATTTATAAAAACAATGTTGTACATAATGTGTGTCGTGTGCTCGATCCTCACTTATATAAAAGTGATATTATTTAATAACACGTCGATTGTCGTTGGTTCTTTCTATTCTATCAAGACTCTATTGATAATGTCTATATATAACGTGGAAAAATATAGTGACTTGATCAAAATGATAATATTCACTCTGTATTTCTTTTTGTGCGGCGAATGTGTAATTCTCTGCAAAATCAACTACAGACAAAATTGTCCCTAGTGGAAACACTTCACGGGATTGTTTGAATTGTAGGTCTTTTCATCGAGCTCTATGTGAATGCTTAGTGTATTTATAAATTTCTTCCTCAAACTTCTTCAAAAAATCTATCACACAGATTTTATCTACTTTCAAATCAATCCTTTTGGAAATAACATTTGAATAATGTGGAGCCTTGTTGTTGATATATTCATATCTCTTCCAATTGACTGTTATATTATAAAATGACTGATCATTCATATCAATAGGATACTTTGAGTGAAACAAACTTAGATTTCCACAATGATCACATTTATTTCCACCAACACATTTTTTTTTGGTAAAATAATTCATCACCTTCTCTTTCACATAGAATTTCAGATATAAAAGCACAGAATGTGGAAGGAGGAGGTGAACTTGGCCATAAAGTTTTACCAAAATCAAGAAAAGTGTCATAATATAACTCAAATTCCACATGATAACGACAACAACAAGTGTCACGAACAGTGATGGGTCTAACAAGCCATGGTTTTTATTGCACAAATGTATTGATGAAAATCTTAACTTCTTTGTGCTCTTCTTTTAACTTATTGAACAATTATATTTGTGTCATTGACAATATATGTTTTGGATGTTCTTCATATTGTTTCCGTGCTATTCTTCGTCACAACACATCTCTTGTATGTGGTGAAACACGAGATTTTGTCAACCAACAATTACAGGGCAATTCTTTAACATTTTCTGCAAGTTTGTCTTTGTAGGGTTGTCTAGAAATCACTGTCCAACAAGCCAATTCATCATTTGCATCTATTTGCAATCGAAGTTTTCTATGTTTGTACCATGTTTTTCTTGACGTTCCCATCGTTTTTTCCATGTGTCGTGTCAAAATATCTTTTATATTGCTAGATGAAAAAATTGTTGTTTGTATCACTCTACGTGCAACATTGACATCTTTTTTTCGAGATTTTCCAAAAGATTTTAATACACTAGTTATATTGTCAAAGACATTATGTTTCACCTTTGTATATTTTGTCGACTTTTGTCCAATAATGATGTAGCTTCTTTTAACTTTCTTGATTTTATAAGACAGAGTAAACGTTGAGCTTGTACTTTTAGTGATTCATCTTTGAAAAAAGTATTATACATATTCTTAGTTCGATATCTTATATAATGCCTAGCTTATTTCTTCCCAAATTTGTTAGTATCAACATTTTCTAATATTTCATCATCAATGCTGATAGATTCTCCTGCATATTTCAATTTAAAGTTTATATTAAAAAACAAAACCTGAACATAAATTCACTAAACTATATACAAGTGTTCATCTTGTATTATCTAAATTTATGTACATACCTATAGGTGATTCGTCTTCTGCTTCAATTTCGGTTTCAACGTCTTCATCGACGTTATGAGACAAATCTATTTATGTTTTTTGAAAAACATCAATTCATAGTTACAATCAATTATATTAAAAAATATTTTAAATTTGAATTCTATACTTTTAATATAGACAATATGTGCATGCATACATGGTTGGACTTCTTCTTGTTGAAAATCTCCATTTACATTATCATCGTTTCTTTCTTCAATATTTGCACGTTCTCGTTTATTTCTCCATTAATTCTTTTTCCTTTGATTGTTATGGTGAGTTTCATCTCGAGTGTGATCAAATTTTCTCTTGCGCAAACTTATGTTTCCCATGAATATAGTTATATGTAAAAAAAATTAACAAAATCAACATTTCAGAATAGTCTTAGAAAAACTTCATTGTCACAAAAATTATTAAAAAATAATATCAATAATTTTATGTTCAACAAAGGCTTCACCTTGAAAAAATGCTCAACATTTATCTTTCAATATATAAATTGTTATGCCAATAAAAACTTGAACAAACATCAATTACCTTGTTCAACAAAAATGAAAAAAGATGATTCGAATTTGTTTAGGTTCTCTAGAAAACCATGAAACATGCGATGAATTGTGTTAAATGTGTTCATCCGAAAGCTTATTTATACGATTTGGTGCGAAATGAAACTATATGATGTGTCTTTTCATTTTTTCCGGTCAACGGAATTCGCTCACCCATCTTTCGGCTGAGAAAAAAGGCTTTTTCGGCCAAAAAAACTAGGAAACCGTTTAATTTTAACAGATTCCGTTAAAATTTAGTTTTTCAGTCGAAATATTCTTTCGGTCAAAAACCGATGAATGGGATTGTTTGCAGAAACCAAAGAATTCCCTCTATCTTACCTGAACTTTGGAGGTTGCGGACTCCAACAAATACTTAGAATTTGGTTTCGAAAATGACACCAACATTTGAAAAATTGAATCTACTTTGAATTCCTATAATTTGTTTTCATTTTCATTATTTTTATCTAATTTTATTTAATTTAAAAAAAAAAATCATTGCATAATATTTTCAGCTGACATTATGATTCAGTGTAATGAAATATCCATTTCTCTAAAAATACACAGTGAAAAATTTAGAAAAAAATATATTCATAATCCTTAAACTGTTATTTTCAAAAGGGTATTTTTAGATTTTACTTTTAAGTAAAAATTAAGATAGATACAAGGTGGGGGAAAACATGTGTTTAAAATCTACAACGTTTTCAGCTTGGTCAACTTCAAAAAATTCTAGAAATTATAATATTCATCTGTTAGATTCAAAATTATAGTCATAATAAAATAGAGTCTTTGTAGACTGTTGCAGTATATTTCGTTTGTTAAAAACAAAAGTTTAATAATAGATACATTGTTGGGGGGGGGAATAACTCATTATCATTCCTTTCATGTTTAAGGAACATATTGTTAAACAATTGTCAAATTGACATATCAAATCTTAATAAAAAAAATTCAAAAATAGACATTGGAAAGCTAACAAAATTATTCACAAGTTTTGTTTTTACTATAAAGTGACATTCTAAATAAAAAAAATACTTTTGTATGCCGGAAGTTAAAGAAATTGTGAAAATATAGTTTGTTTTCTCATAAAACAAGCAAAATAGACATCCATCTTCATGATTTCACCACATAACCTTTACATGGCTAGTATGCTCCAATTTTAGTGGTGTTAATCTATCACATCTACAACAAAGTGATATATGGTTAAGAAGTCAATGAATAACTCAATTCTCAATGTATGTTTTGGTGTCTAAAGTAAAATGAAAGCAATCTAGGTATTTTCCACCATTATATTAAACATCGGTCACTATTGCAAGGCATTTGCAAAAATTTTGTAAGGGCTCCACCATCACCTATGATCACATGCTTCGGAAAGGCTAAAGTCTATGGTTCAAAGCTAAACATATGGACAAGCATTCACCCTATGAAATTATTGAATGACAATATTTTGGGGGTTATAATTTACATTAACAAATCAAGGCCATCCTTGTGATCCGATTATATATATTGAAGGAAATAAACCCTTCTATCTTGACCTAATTCACATTACAATCCATTGTTTCTACACATTTTGTAGGAGGAAGGAAAATTCAGTCTTTAGTTTTGTTTTTCTCTTAGATTCCTAGCTGAGTCCATTAGTGATTTTGAATCCAAGAGAATGAAGTGTGGGGATTGAGAATTCCATACGTGTTTCGGCTTGTCTTCTTAGTCTTGAAAGATTCATGCAAACCAACTTTGACCACTTACCTTGAGGCCTTGATTCCTTGTATTTGCTAGCTGTAAGAGTTTTGATTTGGAGCATAGTTCATGGCATAATATGGAGGGCAAGTAAACATGAATTCCAGACAACCTTTAGGTTCAAAGGCACTAGAAATGAGGTGAATTCCACTTAGTAAATAGTTATGCCTTCATTTTGTGTATGCTACATATGAAAAGATGGTTTGAGATTTTATGAGCACATTTTCAACTTTGGCAAATCGCTTCACTCTTGATAACCCATTTTGAAATTCCATTTGCATGCATTTTTCCTTTGGTTATTCCCTTATCCAATACATATTCGACCAAGAATGACCATGACAAACATTGTAATTTGCGTTATTGTTAATTATTTGGAGTGATATTATTATTAGTTTCTATACTTTGTCTTTTGCATGTAATATAAATAGCTCTCTTTTTCATTCCAACACCTCTCAGATTTAAATCACTCTTATATCAAATGGAGACCCTATTGGTAGCATTTTCGATTTTTTCTTGACAAGGTTTTATACCAATTTTCATGGCCAATGAGGGTTTTCTCAATAGTTATTGGATGTAGTCTAGTTGGCTGTATTTTTAAAATCATGGAAAACTTTTCCCTTTGTATTTGAAGTGCAAGCCATGATGGATTTGTTGAATTCCTTGAGGGGCACCTGACAAGCAAATTCAAAGATTCCATTCCTTTAAAATGTACTTGTGAATGTATATGGTATAAGAGTTGTAGCAGACGTGCATGGAGGTTTTATGAGAAAAGAAACTTTGTATGTAGCATGATATTATAGCCATACTGGGGTTGTTTAGCACACTAGAAATGACCATGTACAACCTATACATGTGAGCCAACTTGATGCCTAAGTTTTGCATGTGCATATGATTTGGAATTGGAATCCAAAACTCACATTCCTACAAGAACATACTATGATAGTCAGGAAAATCATACAGATTTGCAGGCTAAGTTTAGGAATGATCTTATTTGTCAATGATTGCAGCATCGTGTGACATTCCTAGGATACGTTCTCCTCTGTGACTGAGTTAAGTCGAATTGTGAGAGAGCCCAGTGTTGGGTATGTCCATTTGATGGGTGTATCGTTCTCCTTTGTGTGAGATTTGAGTCGATGTGGTCTCGTTCCTTTGTACCCTTGTGGACTTAGTTGAGTTAGGCTTGAGATGGTACTCTAGATGATTCTCCTGTGGACTTAGTTGAGATAGAGATCTGTTGAGTATGACGTCCTTGTGGTTGAGCACAGGTGGACGTGTCCCTAGTGGCTAAGCACTAGTGGACGCGTTGATATATTGTCTAAGTGTAAGATTTACTTGTAACCCTAATTATGATGTAAAGGGTACAAGTCGGCCCCACCATATGTGAAAGATAATTAATGTTTATTGTAGTAATTAATTATATTTTTGAGTTATTGAGGTTGGCCATGTTGCGCCAATAGACACACCTATTGTTGTGTCTGGTCTTGTATAAATAGAGGTGATTTCCCCATTGAGGAAACACACACTCACACACACTTCACTTGTCATTTGGAAATTCCAGACCTACCTTTAAGGTTGACATGCACACCTCCCTTGGGCGCTAGTTTCAAGGTTGTAGAAGCACCCTCTTATGTGCATTAGGGTTTATGGTCGGGGGATCTTCTCTTGAGAATATAGCAAAGGATTTTTCGGTTTTATTCCCTTGAGTAGAATGGTTTCCCAGGATATTTCTTGTGTTCTTGTGTGTGGTAATTCTTCCTGTGATCTTGGTTATTGTAGCACTTGTGTATGGTGTAGCTGCATTTGTTTATGGTTCAAGTACATGCTAAATGAAATAAACCTCATACTTGAGCCTAGTATAGTTAAAATTCAACATGGTATCAGAGCTTAGGACTTGAAAGAATCCATTTCACAAGCCCTCAATCAAGTCGTCCTCTCTTCTGTAGAACTATACGAACCTCCTAGGGTTTCCAGAAAAAGTACGACCCTCTCCTTTTTGAGTTGTTTCAACACCTTCCACTGAAACGTTGGGGATAAAAATTGAATAGGAGTGTACGGTCTCCTTTAGCGCACCTCCAGCAACTTTCATATTTCATTTCCAAGAATTTTGGATTTTTGACCCTAAGGTTTCTAGGGTTCTGCCATTTTCTACAGAATTTCGGTTTAGAGTTTCTACATCCCATTGAAGGAGTTTTTTCATCTTACCAATGTTCTTATAACCTTCAAGGATTATTGTTGGCAGTCATAAGTCCAACGAAACCTAATATTTCTAGCCTATCCTAGTCATTAGGTTTCCTAGCCTAGTTGCTAAGGGTTTGTGGAAAAATCTGCAAACCATGAGGAACAAAACCTTAGTGGAAAATAGGCTTGATGGATCAAGCAAATTCAGTTCCTAGAATTCAAGACTACATATCACCCTAGAAGAGGATGACCTATTGAGTGTGATACAAAAATCTTTACCAGAGACAACTACCGATGAAGAGAAAGAAGAATGGAAGGAAGATGACGTCAAGGCAAGGAAGATAATCATCTACTCGGTAAGAGATCATCTCCTACCTCGTATTTCCAACCTGAAGACATCTCGTGATATGTATGAAGAATTGAAGAATATGTTTGAGAGTAAGAACACCCTTAGAGCTCTTACATTGAAGGGTTGGCTTCAAAATATCAAGATGACAAAAGATGACACCATTGCTATATTCTTCATGAAGATTTTATAAATCAGAGATTAGCTAGGTGCCATTGGAAAAATCCTATCAAATAGAGAAATTTTCTTGACCACTCTCAATGCTCTCCCAAGACATTAGAAACCATTTCTTCAAAGTATCAATGGTAGAGAAGAACTACCTACTTTTGATCGTCTATGGACAGACTATACCCAGGAAGAAATCAAACTTATAGCTAGAGGAGTGCAAGACTCCCCTCATGATGAAAATCAAGATCTTGCCTTTCATACAAATAAAGGAGGAAGAAATATAAGAAGCTTCATTCAAGCATTCAAAGGCGAGAATACTTCATCAACTTCAGGGTATGATCATAGTAAAGACAAATCAAAGATCTAGTGTTTCAGATGTGACAAGTATGGACACTTTGTGAGAAATTGTCCTACCAGGAAGAGAGGAAGACAACATGCCTCCACTATTGACATTGATCCAGACCCACCTCAGAGAGATGAAGACATGAAAGATGAGGCTTTCTTCTTATGAGTTTTCTTAGGAGGACCAAAAGCAATATTGAGCATGACTGTAGACTAAGTTAATTTTTGTACTACATTCCTTAACTGTTTTCATCATTACCCTGTAGTTTCTTGCAAAGGGTATTATCCCTGGTATGGGAGCCCTCGTGACTTGGACCATTATCCCTGGTACGAAAGTCCAAATTTTCTTGATTAATTATTATCTTAGTACATGAGGCCATTTTAGTTTTTATCCCTACAAGAGGCCACTAGTACGGGAAACCAACAAAGTAATGTAGATTTAGTAGAGGACCTAAGAAGACATGAGATGTCTCTAGGTTAGAAACACAAGAAAAGGAAGAAGCTTATCCTTCTGACTTTAGAGGGAGTCACTTGACTAAGAGGGATTCATACTATTTGAGAAAAAAGAATAAACAGTACCTTCTCCCCCTTCAACAGTTCAGAGGGAGACATCCATTGTTCCAGTTGATCCAGTTGATCCAGTTGCTCCATTTGATGTTCCCAGAGACATTGCAGTAGGCCATAAAAGGATTTCTTGGGCTCGACAAACTCTGCAGGAGGCAAAGGGACATGCAACTCCTCGAGGCACATTCCAAGAGAGCAAGAGACCAAAGAGATTTTCGAGCTATGTTTCAACCATGAGCCACACCATCGATACTAAGCCTTCTTTTCTTGGAGAAGCAACAGGTCAACAGGTATGGAAAGATGCCATGACACAAGAGTATCATTCCATCATGAAAAATGATGTATGGGATATTGTTTCAAGACCAGAAGGGAATTTTGTAGTGACTTCCAAGTGGATCTATAAGATCAAGCATGCAGCTGATGGAAGTGTCCAGAATTACAAAGCAAGATTTGTGGCCAGAGGATTCTCACAGGTGGAAGGAATCGATTATGAGGATACATTTGCTCCTATAGCCCAATACACTTCCATTCATACTATCATTGCACTAGCTACATATATGGGTTGGAAACTACATCAGATGGATGTAAATACAACCTTTCTCAATGGTGATATTGAGGAAAAAAATTACATCGAGCAACCAGAGGGATTCGTAATACATGAGGAGAAATCTCATGAGTGCAGGTTGAAGAAAGCCCTGTATGGACTAAAGCAGGCACTTCGTGTTTGGTACGAGAAGATGGATGGATTCCTGATGAGTTTTGGATTCAACAAGAGTGTTGTTGATCCAAATCTATATTATCACATTGTTGGTGACGAGTGCCTAATATTGTTCCTATACGTTGATGACATATTCCTCACCGGTTCAGAAAGAATTATTGTTGAATGCAAGTGAGCATTGACTTCTGAATTCGAGATGAAGGATCTAGGTATGATGCACTACTTCTTGGGACTAGAAGTATGGTAGAGGACTGATGAGATTTTCCTGAGTCAAGGAAAATATACAGTGGAGATATTGAAGAAGTTCGACATGACAAACTGCAAATCCATGCCTACACTGATGGTGATGGATCTGAAGAAAATGAAAAAGGCTTCTACTAATTCAAGAGATATTGATCATCATCTATATCGATAGGTGATTGGATCATTGATGTATCTGGTTAACACCATACCTGATATATGTTATGCAGTGAATGTACTCATCCATTTCAAGAGTTAGCTGAGACAGACTCATTGGATAGCAACGAAGCATGTATTGAGATATCTACGAGGCACAGTTGGATATGGCCTGAGATATGCCTCCAGTGTAGACATGAGATTGCAGGGATATGTTGATGTTGATTGGGAAGGGAGCACAATGGACCGAAAGAGCACATTTGGTTGTTGTTTTACCTTGGGATCTACCATGGTTTCCTGGTGCAGCAGGAAACAGAGCTTTGTGGCTTTGAGTACCGCAAAAGCAGAGTATATAGCATTGAGTGTGGCAGTCTGAGAAGCAGTGTGGCTTCGCAAGATCCTTATAACATATTTATTTGATCATGCGATGGATTCTACCATTATTCATTGTGATAACCAAAGTTGTGTGAAGCTCTCCGAGAATCCTGTGTTTTACGATAAATTGAAACAAATTGAGATCAAATACCATTATATCAGAGACATGGTGCAGAGGAAAGCAGTACACGTGCAATACCTTCCTACCAATGAGCAGATTGCATATATCTTCACCAAACCGCTTGCCAAAACGAACTTCGAGTACTTTCGTGAGAGACTTGACCTAGTGGAGAATGCCTCCCTAGCTGAGAGGGAGTGTTGATGATTGCAGTGTCGTGTGACATTTTCCAGGATATGTTCTCCTCTGTGACTGAGTTGATTCGACCTGTGAGAGAGCTTAGTGTTGGGCATGCCCATGTGATAGGGTGCATCGTTCTCCTCTGGACTGATTTGAGTCATCCCCCAGTGTTGGGTATGCCCATGTGATGGGTGTATCATTCTCCTATGTGTGAGAGTTGAGTCGATGTGGTCTCCTTCCTTTGTACTCATGTGGACTCAGTTGAGTCAGGCTTGAGATGGTACTCCAGATGATTCTCCTATGGACTTAGTTGAGATAGATATTTGTTGAGTATGACGTCCCTGTGACTGAGCACAGGTGGATGTGTCCCTAGTGGTTGAGCACTAGTGTATGTGTGGATCCCTTGCTATATTGTATAAGTGTAAGATTTACTTGTAACCCTAATTATGATGTAAAGGGTACAAGTCAGCCCCACCATATGCGAAAGATAATTAATGTTTATTGTAATAATTAATTATATTTATGAGTTATTGAGGTCGGCCACGTTGTGATAATAGACACACCTATTTCTTTGTCTGGTCTTGTATAAATAGAGGTGATTTCCCCATTGAGGAAACACTCACTCACACACACATACTTAACTTTGCTTCACACACACTCACACACACTCAGACCTACTACCTTTAAGGCTGAAGTGTGCACCTCTCTTGGGAGCTAGTTTCAAGGTTGTAGAAGCACCCTCTTGTGTGCATTAAGGCTTATGGTTGGAGGATCTTCTCTTGAGAATATAGCAAAGGATTGTTGGGTTTTCTTCCTTTGAGTAGAAGGGTTTCCCGAGATATTTCTTGTGTTCTTGTGCATGGTAATTCTTCTTGTGATCTTGGTTATTGCAACACTTGTGTATGGTGTAGCTGCAATTGTTTATGGTTCAAGTACGTGCTAAATGAAATAAACCTCATGCTTGAGCTTAGTATAGTGAAAATTCAACATTTGGAGCCTAGTATATTGATTATTTGGAGTGATATTATTATTATTATCTATAGTTTGTCTTTTGCAAGTAATATAAATAGCCCACTTTTTCATTCCAACACCTCTCGAATTTAAATCACTCTTATATCAAATGGAGACCCTATGGGTAGCATTTTCATTTTTTTCTTAACAAGGTTTTAGACCAATTTTCATGGCCAATGAGGGTTTGCTCAATAGTTATTGGATGTAGTCTAGTTGGTTGTATTTTTAAAATTAGGGAAAACTTTTCCCTTTGGATTTGGAGTGCAGGTCGTGATGAATTTGCTAAATTCCTTGAGGGGCACCTGACAAGCAAATTCAAAGATTTCATTCCTTTAAAATGTACTTGTGAATGTATATGATATAAGAATTGTAGTAGACATGCCTAGAGGTTTTATGAGAAAAGAAACATTGTATGTAGCATGATATTATAGCCATATCGGGGTTGTTTAGCACACTATAAATGATCATGTACAACCTATACATGTGAGCCAATTTGATGCCTAAGTTTTGCATGTGCATATGATTTGGACTTGGAATCCAAAACTCGCATTCTTACAAGAACATACTATGATAGCCGGGAAAATCATACAGATTTGTAGGCTAAGTTTAGGAATTATCTTATTAACTTATTAAAAAGTGATATATCCAAAAGATGGAATAAAAAAAAATACATTAATGTAAAATATTTCTAGTTTAATCTTGGAATGGTTAACAATGATTTAAAATTATGAATTTTAAATGAAATTTGTTTACGAACAAGTTTCTAGACCACTTTTCAAAACTAAATGAATTCTATTTTATCATTATTTCACTTATATTCCCAATTGCTCATGCAAATTCTCTTTGCCATATAAGTTTGTGTCGTGTTTAGAATGGACTATATTGATAGTTATGGCTTGTGGTTGAGGTGCAGGCACAATTATAGAAGAATTTCCTTTTTTGAAAATGGTGTCTCTAGATGGGCACAAATTCCCTACACAATGGACAATTTTTCTATCTCAATAGCGTTGCTCTCATAGACCTCGGATTCCATGAATTAGTTCTTAGTCATCTAAAATTTAATGGCATCCACATGTTAGTTTTACATCAAATAAACTATAATATATTTTGATCATACATGGATTATGACATATAATTTTTAATCAAAATAGATTATAATATATATTGATCATGCATGGATTATGACATATAGGTGTTTAATGGACTAATACAATATATCTTTTAAACTATTTATATATATTTATGTGGATCGTGAATGTAAATAGTTATTATTTTATTTATGTTTTACAATTTCAAAATAATGACAATAAACCAATAATTTATGATAAAAGTAAAATATTTTATAATTATATACATATATAAAAGTGTGCACAATCTATTAATTAACTTAAAAATATAGTTGACTTAGTGACTTTAAAAAGAGATGATCTCTCAACAATTAGGCTGAGTGATTGACTTTAAAAAGACAAAATCTTCCTCAACCAAATTAAATTATTAAATTAAGAGTATTGATGCAGATCCAATTACATACATATGTATTTGTATAAAATGGACCAAATTGCAACAATAAAATAAAAAGTATTCCCTTTTAACATGGCATGATTTATTATTCTGAAATTTTGTATGCATGTTTATTTTTATATGTGCATATTATGTGTAACTTTCTTATAACCATGTTCAATTGTGGAAAAAATAAATATAAAATTATTTAAAAAAATAATTTACATTTTCCTTACAAATTTTTTATAACCACATTTTAAGATTTATGAGAAAAATAAATATAAAATTATTTAAAAAATAATTTACATTTTACTTATAACTTTCTTATAACCACATTTTAAGATTCATAGAATTGTGGGAAAAATAAATATAAATTATTTATAAAAAAAAAAAAAAAAAATTAATTGAAAATTACTTACAACTCTCTTATAACCACATTTTAAGATTCATAAAATTAAGGGAAAAATAAATATAAATTATTTAAAAAAATAATTTACATTTTACTTGAAAAATCATTTTGACATTATTGGTATTGATAATAAGATTTGAATATTATTTCGCCCATCATTTTTTTCAAAAGATCAATAACAAGTCAATTAATCTTCGACTTTTTATTCAATCACTTAGCATAATTTTCCAAAATATAACTCGATATTTACTTTGACTTTTTTAAATCAGTTATTGTAAACTCCCGGCAATAAAGAACACCGAGAATCTAGAAGTTTTCTTCCGCGCTGCATTCATTTGATCGCATGCATAATTCCATACTCTTTGAAGTTTGTGCAAACATTTCACGATAATTCCGATACTCAGAATTTTGTGCAAAATGATCAAGATGCTAAATCAGGTGAGCTTATTGAAATTATTTACAGGAAATATAACCAATCCACAAAATAAAAAAATGGTTCTAGCAAATCCTGAATGGACTTTGTGAAAAATGATCAAGATGCTAAATCAGGTGAGCTGATTGAAATTATTTACAGGAAATATAACCAATCCAACAAAATAAAAAAATGGTTCTGGCAAATCCTGAATGGAGTTTCTAGAAAAAAAATTGGGAATAAGTTATAGGTATCCTTCTTTCCAGCCGCCCACATCCTCCTCTTCTTCGTTGCAAGGGCCGCCGAGCTCTTCTTCTGTCTGTTACCACAATACCCAACAAAACATTTCYCAACTTTAAGATTTCGATGTCACTCTTTCATCATCTTGTCGATGTGAACTGAACAAGCTCCTAATTAAAACCCGAAACCATAGTTAAGGGATTTAGTTAGATGGTAAAATGGGCTGTTTCATGGTTCTCTATCCTCTGGAATAAAAATCATTGATTATGAATTATGCATTCATGGTTCCAAGCAACCAATAGATAAAAATGCTAATAACCTTTGGCCCTCATATGTCATCTTGCTTGTGATCAACTTATGAAAAAACAAAAGACCAGAGACAAATTATAAAWGGGAGAGATTGAGAAGAGGACTGGCATGAGAATGTGACCTTGGGAATGAAGGTGAGCCCCACTTTGATCTGTCCACAGTAAGTATAATCAGCCAGAACCACGTTGTAAGCAATAGGGGGTAGGCTCCCTGCCTCGAATACTCCATCCAGTGGGATGCTTCACACCAATAAAGACAAATTATATCAGAATTGTTAGCCAATTACTCTAACAGCAAGCTTACATATTGTATTCTTCATCCCAGTCATGGGCTTTAGTCATTCTGAACTTTTATTGCTCTTACTTTGCTTCTCCAACAAAGTCATCGGCTGTGAAAGTATCCTTGTCCATTATTCTGATGACGAGATCAGAAACCCCTTCCGATACATTAAACACAAACTTCTCGTTCCACTCAGGATTCCTGCCTTGCCCTGTAAAGATTTCTCATTATTCAAAAAATAGCCATATAAGGAAAATTATGTAGGAGGGAGAAAGGATTTCACTCAGGGCATATAACCAAATCCTTTAAAGCAAAAGACCAAACAGAATTATATAACTGACCGGATGCTACGCTGCTCTTTTGTTGCTGAGTTCGGCATTTTATGATGCAGTAAGGGTCCATTTGACCTGCAGCCACAATGAATTCATCAACCAAATCGATGATGCAGATTATTACAGAATAATTCAAATTCAATTAAAGAGATGATGATTAGATCCAGATCCGGAAGAATAGTATTATATTTTTTAATATGAGGGAGGGAGCGATATAGAGGAGAAAGCTCCAGGGTTAGTTCAATGTTGTTGGGTATTTTACTAATTCCCTGATAGTAATGGTCAAATTCAAATCCTGTGAAGTGCACTAAGCTATCCAATCTGGTTTACTAGGATGCCATACACAAATATATAAGAAACATTCATTGGTTTTCCAAAAAAAATTCTTCGAATAAAAGTTTTTCAGAATATTTTTCTCCTTTCTTCTTTAAAGGAAAGAAAAGCCGAGAATATTACAGAGAAAATCAGTGTTCTCCAGCCCCTGGGCGTTGACGAGCAGCACCTCCAATGTTCCCTTCGGCATTTCTGGATCTTCTGATTTAGAGGGGCGCACGCTTCAAGTCCTTGGATCGAATCCACTGAGCCAAAAGAAGTGGATCTAAATAAGAGCCGGGAGGACTGGACTTACAGATGCAAGCTAGGGAAGGGATGGACTTTCACCTAATTCCCCTCAAGCCACGTTGCGCGTTTGTGCTGACCCGTTGTGTCATGAAAATGATACCCAGTTCTTCGTCCCCCTTTCAATATGAAAGGGCAATTCATAACAATTTTTTCCACTCACATGTGAGGCTTTCATTAAATTGTTTAGAAAATTCTATGTAATAAAAGTTATATATTATTATATCACCACAGCTAGTTTTCCTTAAATTGTTTAGAAAATTCTATGTGATGAAAGTTATATATTATTTTATCACTGCAACTCAGGCAACGAGCCACCGGATAGCGATCAAAATTGAATCTTTCCCAGTTATTTGAAGGAGTTCAAATTCGTCTAAAAAGTATAATTCAAAAAACATTTTTCAAAAAATTAAAATTTTGAAATCACTTGTGATTTATGAAGGATAATAAATATTATAAAATGTCAAAAAAGATCAGATTTTGAAAAGTTTGAAAAAAATTTCTAACTTGTATGTTTCAAATTAAGTTTAGATATGAATTGGTAGAAAATAAACCTTGTCCACATTACAAAACCTAAAATTGGAGTTACAACTATGAGAACTCTAATTTATTCATTTAATTTATAGCATCATCAAATCCTCAATCCTTTGTTCTCTAGAATGATCATTCCACTTTTCTTGATTGCATCTTTATGGATTGCACTCCTTCACTTCTTTTTGTTTCTAGAAAGGTTGACATGTTGACATTAGTGTGATCATACTTTGCAAATATTTTGTGAATGTCTCATAGCTTTCTTTCATCTCAAGATCAAGATCAAGGAGACATATCCTTTGTAAAATTAATGCTTGGAACAACATTTTTTAAGTTGGGTGGGATTCTTAAGAAAGCTAGAGAGAAGGTAACATAATTTTTATTCTCATCAAACTTATGCATTAGTGATTATGCTCTAACATCCCATTTTTTCATGCATTTTCGCATAGTTTAAGAGATAAAGTGAACAATCGTTATCCTCAATAAAAAATAACTTAATAACATACTTGGTCTTGATGAGTAATTTCCTTTAGTTTCATGTTTCTATGGATTTTGGAAAGCTCCAAATCATAAACATAATAAGATATGGATATAATCATGCTAGATTGTCATGTTTATAAAGGCTCGTAAAACAAGTAGGATCTCTTCATTTCTTTTATAATATTTTGATAGAATTGTCACCCTTCAACAAAAGCCTCAAGATCTATTACAATTTCTTCTTTTCTAATGAGATATAGAATGAACATGACTCATATGGTTAAGTAGGATTGGGGTATGCTCAAAATATGAATATAAGATGCAGTGCTCATGCATCATATGAATACATAAGTTACATCATCTCTTATACGGGTGTCTACAAAAATGTTTGATTTTATGATTATGTCTAAAGTTTCATATTGCATTTTTAACATTTTGAAATTCCTTTAAAGAAAACATGAATCATTGTTTATGATTTGTTCTTATCAAACTATGCTTATTATTATTTTTATTGAAATTTCAACTTATGGTTGTTAAATTTTAACATTTTAAATAATTCGAAAGACGATATTTTATTTAAAATATTTTTTTTGAAGTGTGTACCTAGTTTACTCTTGTTAATTGAAGTACAACTACTTTTTCAACTTTTCATCATGGAAAGGTATATATAGCCTTCAACTTGAAATTAAGAGTATCCCTTCAAATTTGATCACTGCACGGGAGACTAATGGAGGTTGGTTGTAACCTATCTAATAATAATTGAAGTATTTTTATTAAAATGTTAGATAGTGTTATATGGTGGACTTTATCATACACTTTTAGTTAAATTATAATATTTTCATTTAACAAAACTATTAATGTGGTAATGTCATTGTGTCTTGATAATTTGAGATTTCGTAAATGGATATATTGGTTTTGAATGGATCTAAGTTAGTAGAAGAGGCATTGGAATTTGAGAATTACGGCATGAAAGAAAAATTATAAGATGATTATTCTATAGACACAATAATAATAGTGAGTCTCTGGTTTAGTCTCCTCATCAAACCTTTTAGCAAAGTATACAAATGCACAATCGCCTAGAAGGAGAAAACGAGTTTTCCAAATAGAGATCCTTGTTACCCTCTCAGAGGTAACAACTTTTGGATGCCCTCACAAGGGTTTCATGTTGTTTTTTTCATTAGGTCTCATGTTCATCTTTGTCAGATCCAGGCATACTTCTTCTTTATCTCCACCATGATACATGATTGCACTAGCTCAGTTGTGGTTTAGCTCATTCTCATCCTCGCTCCTCAAAGGACATATGATCCGGATTTATGTAGGAACACAATGAAATACAGAAATACACATAAATGAAGAGGGGTGAAATCACGAAGCTGGGTTACACTTTCGTGACAATCTGCTCTCCAAAATTTCGAAAAACATTTTTTCGGTCGAACTAAAAATATTGTTTGGCCGAAAGATCTTATTTTCGGCCGAACTATTTTTCAGCTGAAAGTATAAACGTCAAATCGAACGGAGCAATAACAGCGCCCTCGATTTGCGTGTAGAAATTTGGTTGGCCGGATAATTTCTTTCCGGCAATCATTTTTCGGCCGAAAGATAGTTCGGCCAAACTATATTTCTGTTGAAAGAAAGTTCAGCCGAACTATCTTTCGGCCGAAAAATTTCTTATATATTAGCTAGACATCGGCATTAGAACGTTTTTCCTACGCGTTGAGGTCTCGCGAGAGGTCTGTGTTGCCGAGGTTTCGCGGGAGGTCTGTGTTGCCGAGGTTTCGCGGGAGGTCTGTGTTGTTGGTGTTGCCGAGAGGTTTCGCGAGAGGTCTGTGTTGTTGGTGTTGTCGAGAGGTTTCGCGAGAGGTATGTGTTGCCGAGAGGTCTATGTTGCTGGTGTGTGTTGCCGAGAGGTCTGTGTTGTCGAGAGGTGTGCGTCGCTGGTGTGTGTTGCCGAGAGGTCTTTGTTGCTGAGAGGTGTTTGTCGCTGTCTCGCTGGTGTCACTGGTCGTGGTTGCGGAGAGGTGTGTGTTGCCGAGATCGCTGGTCGTGGTTGGAGAGGTCGAGAGCGCCAAGATCGCAGGGAGAGGTAAGTTATTCGATTTAGTTTCGAATATTTTCGCAAATTTTCGCATAGAATATGAAACCTGATATTTTCACATGGAATTTTCGCAAATATTTTCTCAAATTTGTGCATAGAATATTTTCGCAAATTTCCGCATGGAATATGAAATCGAATATTTTCGCAAATTTTCGCATAGAATTTTCGCTGATATTTTCGCAAATTTTCGCAAATTATATGCTGATATTTCTATGTGGGCCAAACAAGCCATGCTCGAACCTGTGCATCACTGCATGAAACCCCCTGTGCATCATTCAAAACAACTCCAGTTCATGATCCTGCATTCAACCTGCCATTAGATTGCACACCCTGCTCTTCCTTTTCTGTCGTATTTTCCAGATTATCAGAACCACTAACAAGCTTAGAAGCACAATTTGGACATTTCCATCCATTATCTCCACTAAGAGTTTCTGGTCTTGTGAACTCCACCAAGCAGCCTTGAACATACATTAGAATAACTGCGGCCTTCCTATCTTGTACCCCGGTTTCAGAAATACCAGGAATACTTTTAAACAAATTATTTGCTTTCCTGGTTTCAGTAATAACAGGCATACCCTTAAACAAATTATCATGGCTCTTTGATTCTGAAACATCTATTTTGTTTTCCTGAACTTCAGAGCTTTCATTATCATCAAAGATATGAAAAATATCATCATTTAAAGGAAGGCCCACACT
>ML801326.1:126046-159594 GCA_009831015.1 Picea engelmannii | reverse complement strand
AAGGGCCATTGGATGTTGGATGTTGCACCAAAGCCCCCTTTTTTCCTTCATTTAGGAACATGTGTCATATTTCAGAGCTCATGCCCCTTAGATATTGTACATGTGGCATGGATGCCCCCAAATTGTATTTTTTTTAGATTATTTAATTGTTGAAGAGGGCCTTTTGTCCCTCCATAGGCTAGAATAGGGTATTTTAGCTTAGGAAATAATATTTTAATGAAAGAGGGAGTTGAGCCTTTCCCTCTATAAATAGAGAGGCATTTCCTCTCATTTGGACACAAGACTTGACAGAGAAATCCCTTAGGAGGTCTGAAATTTTCTTAAATTTGTTGGAGTATCCTTTGTTTTGGATTTGTGTTATGGATAGAAAATTAATGAAGTTTTATTGAGGAGATCACTTGCGGGTGTCTCTTCTTGTTTTGGTGGATGATTTATGTTCTAGGATTTTCTTCATGCATAACGACTTGGCTAGTAAGGGTTCTTTCAAAATGTTCATGTTATGTTCATGGTATCTAAGTGGATTCTCTATCAAAGTGGTGATGAGTTCATGTTATCTTGTTTCCTTGGATTTTTTTTCTAGAAACCCTAAGGAAGGATTAAGATTGTTTATCCCCTTCCCTTGTTTTTTCCATCTTAATTTTTTTGAAGAATAGGAGGTAAAGTTAGGGATTATGATTGTATATCCCCCTAACCTTGTCCTTGAGGTTGAAATATAGTGTTTATGAGTGGATAAAATCTAGAGTTTGACCTAGTTCCACTTGATCTTTTGCTAGATGGTATAGAAGAAGTAGGACCACGCCTAGGGTTCATGAGAGGATAAACTCTAGGGTTTGTTTTCCTAGAAGGTTAAGCCTAGTCTTATGATTGGATAATCATAGGATTCTAATCTTCAAGTATTCTTATGCTTTTAGCCTCCTTTCAAGTTGTTGCATTGACTCCATATACCTTATGAAAAGACATGTCTCTAGACATCCAACCACATATTTTATACCCCAAAGCTTACCAAAACCAATTTACTTGGACTCACTCTTCACATCATCTTGAGCTTCATTGCCCCAAGTTCTAGCAATCTTAATCCAAGGAAACCCCCTTGAGTCAAGGAAGAGTTGGAATGAAGTTAAAGAGGGTTGGTGAGGTGATAGTGTCCTCCCTCTTGGTTATACCAAATCGCACTTTAGCTTTAGGACTTTATCTCTATAAGTGTGAGTTTGTGTGATAACATTTTGGTGCCATTGTCGGGGATAAAGTGAATTTCCCGAAAGATGACATTGGAGGAGTTTTCAGCTTTGAATATTTTTTCCTAGCGACTCCACTGGAAGAATGAAGACTTTGTTCTTACATGTTTTGAATACTTTGTGCTTGTAAGGTGGAACAAGCATCATTGTGAAAGTGTCTACAACACACTTTGGCGACTCCATTGGAATAAGGTATGAAAAATTCTATTATTTTTGGGCTCTCCTGTTAAAACTTGCATGTGATGAAAGATGGATCCTTAGGAGTTACATGAAATGTATCCTACTTTGGATATTAAGGACATTCCAGGATACCCAAATAAACCTCCTCCTAAATATGATAAGAATATCCCAAGATTTGATGATGACCCTCGTTGTGTTATCCTGCATATCTTGTCACTCGTGAGGTATGTATCCACATTAAAAGGAAGACATTAATATTTATTCCTACGGTAATTTTTACTCTTGTTCAGACAAAAGGAGAAGGATTGGGTCAAACTCTCTTCCAGTCCAAAGAGTATATCTTCTCTAAAAATCTTTGTTGAAGAATTTCTCAAGTATTGGGGTACAAAATCTCAGTGTTTTGAAGACACATACCAGGACTTATTGGCATCCCTGCAAGAGGAAGGAATTATTGGCCTTCTCAAATATGATGAAGTTGCTAATGCTACAGTTTATGATGAAGGAACAGACATGAAGGAGTTCCATGATAAACCTATGTCGGTTTCCAGCCTCATTACAAGAAGTGTCATTGTCAAAGAAGATATTGGTGATGATTTGAATGAGAATCATGTTTCTTGTAATATTTCCTCCCATGATGAAGAATTTGAGGGATATTGTTTTGATTCTTCAAATCATGATGACATAGCAGCTAAAGAGGAAAGCCCAAAAGTTTTTCTATTGATTGCAAGTTTTGATAATAGGATTGGTGAGCAGTCTATGGAAATTCTAGACCAAGAAGAAGAAAGTATTATTCACCTTATGAAGGATGACAGGGGAATAGTGTTAGGTATATGATCTATTAAAATAAGCAAAAAAGGAAATATGGCATCAAATACCAGCGGAACAACATAATAATGAGAATAGCAATACCAACGATAATACCTTTATTGAATGGAAATTATGTTCACTTGCCTCTTCGAGGGGGAAACCTCCAACAAACTAGTGTTCTATTACAATAATACTCAAGACAATCCTTTCCCATGACTTCTACTCCTATTTGTACTAAATCTAACTTCAAAATAACAATCTAGAGAAAGATCTTTCTAGAAGTGGAAGCTTTTATTAAGTCTTCTTACATTAGACCTATTCACATTATTATCTAGGCCTTATTTACTAATATAATCCTTTATTACATGGAAAATATATTATTCTACCTACATGAGGGGTTACGGAGGTTAGGTCCCTAACATTCCCTCCCCTTTGAAAAAGAGCCTTGTCCTCGAGGCTTGAGATGAGGAAATTGTTGCAGAAGGGTAGTCATCTCCCAGATGGCATCTTCTAGTGGAGTATCCTTCCATTGAACTAAAAATTCCTTGATGGTGCGTTGATGTAGATGATGTTCATGCTAGTCCAAGATGGATTGTGGCTATATCCAAATGGAACCTTCTTCATCCAAGTCCGATAGATTGGTCTGGGTCTAGCACTTAGTGCTAATCACTTTCTTCAAGCATGAGACATGAAAAATAGGATGTAGCTTTGAGTGATTGGGAAAACTTGTATGGTAAGCCACTAGCCCCACTCGTTTGGGAATAAAATAAGGACCATAAAATTTGGGGGTGATTTTTTGACAGTGTTGGGATTTGAGTGAATTGTGCTTGTATGGTTGTAGACTGAGAAACACATGGTCCCCTTCAGCAAATTGACATTCAAAACAACCAAATTTTCTTTGAGAGAATGGAGAATGGTCATGTGAATTGTAAAATTGCGATCAACCTCATGAACCTTAGAGACTCCTGGCATGTATGGGAGAATCAATGGTGGCCTTTTTCCATAGACTGCTTCAAAGGGATTCATGTGAGTGGTAGTATGATAAGAGGTGTTGTACCACTATTCAGCTAGGGGTAATCATTGAACCCATTGATTTTGTTTGCTAGACACAAAACACCTCAAATATGTTTCCAAACACTTATTGACCACTTTAGTTTGGTCATCAGTCTAAGGATCATAGGTAGTGTTGAGATGTAATTGTGTTCCCTAGAGATTGAATAATTCTTGCTAGAAATTGTTGGTAAAAGTTAGGTCACAGTCAGAAACAACAAAATGAGGCATGCCATAGAGTTTGAAGATATTATCCATAAAAATTTGAGCCACTGTGGATGTTGTGAATGGGTCTTGAAGAGAACGGAAATGAGCATTTTTGGAAAGACGATCAACTACCACCATGATGACTAACTTATTACCTGATTTAGGTAATCCAACAATGAAATCCATAGAAATATCCATCCAAATAGTAGGTGGAAGTGGAAGCGATTGGAGTGTGTCAGGAGTTTTGACAGTCTCACCCTTATTGTGTTGATAGGTATCACATTCGACCACAAAGGTGTGGATGTAATATTTCATACCTTCCCAGAAAAAAGAATGTTTGACTTGTTCATAGGTTTTGGTAAAACCTAAATGCCTAGCTATAGATGAAGCATGAAACTCAAAGAGCACCGTGGATTTAAGGGTCGATTTTTTTCTTAAATACAGATGGCCTTTATAGAAAAGCTCTTCATTGTGCCAAGAGTGCCCTGGAGAAGCTTGAGGATCATGTTGCAATTTTTGGATTAGGATGGAAAGTTTGGGGTCTTGCAACCATTCCTGGTGAATAGCCTAAAGCCATTCAATGGCAATGAATGAGAGGGAAAAGAGGGACCCTTCATCTTCATATTTCCTGGAAAGGGCATCAACCACCACATTTTCTTTTTCATTCTTATAAATGATCTGATAATCATATCCAAACAGCTTGGTCACCCATTTTTGTTGCTTCGAGAATGAAATTATTTTTTCCAGGAAATACTTGAGGCTTTGATGATCCATTTTAATTTGGAAGCATTGCCCCAATAGATAAGGGCATCAGAGATCCATTGCATGCAAAATAGACAACATTTAATTTTCATAGATTGATTGGCCCAAATGTCGCCCCAACAATTTTTTACTAGTGAAAGCCAAAGGTCGGTCATCTTGCATGAGGACTTCCTTGATTCCTCTCTCGAATGCATCACATTCCAATCCAAAGGTATTGGTGAAGTTAGGTAGTGCCAGGACAAGAGTAGTACACATAGCCTCTTTCAAGGCTTGGAAGGATTGGTCAGATGTTAGAGTCCAAATGAATGCATTCTTTTTAAGCATAGTTATGAGAGGAGCCGCAATTTTTCCATAATTATAAACAAACTTGCAATAATAGCTCGTTAAACCCAGGAAACCATGCATACTTTTAAGAGTTTTAGAGCAAGGCCAATTCTTCATAGCTTCAATTTTCTTAGGATCCACCCTTACACCATCCTTGCCAACAATATGACCCAGGTGCTCAACTTTAGAGGCACCAAAATCACATTTAGATTGTTTAAGAAAAAGTTTGTGCTTGGATAGGATATGGACAACTTGATCCACATGGGTGAGATGGGCTTGCCAAGTTTTACTATAGATGAGAATATCATCAAATAAAACTAACACAAAGTGACAGAGGAAAGGATGAAAGACATGATTCATGAGGCTTTGAAAAGTGGAGGGGGAATTACAAAGATCAAAGGGCATGAAAAAGAACTCATAGTGACCCTCATGAGAGAGAAATGAAGCCTTGGGAATGTCTTCCTCTTTCATATGTATTTGGTGGTATCCAGAACATAGGTCAAGTTTGGTAAAGTATTGAGCCCCACTTAGTTCATACAAAAGGTCATCTATGACAGGAATGGGAAATTTATCCTTGATGGTACATTTGTTGAGGACACATATGCCAAGTGCCTTCCTTCTTGAGGACCATGACTACAAGGGAAGAATAGGGGTTGGTTATAAGATGAATAATAGCCGCTTCTAGTAACTCTTGGAGAATTTTCTCAATTTCATTTTTTTGAGCAAAGGAATGAAAATAAGGGTGAACATTGGGAGGAAGAGTGCTTGATATTAAAGGAATGGAATGGTGATGATCGTCGTGGGAGGGGTGAAGGCCCTAGGAAGTTTGGAAACTAATGTGGTGTTCAAAAATTATAGATTGAAGATCAAGGTGTACAGAGGGTTTCTCAACTGCTTGAATGGAATGGAGTTGGGAAATGACACTAGAATGACCTTTTTTGAGTAAATTTTTGATGCAGTGGGAATTGATGATCTTTGGAGAGCTTGTTGTAATGCCTTGGAATTTATACTATTGTCCCTCCTTTTGGAATTGCATGGTTAAATCCTTAAAATCCATGGTGATGGGGCTGAGAGTTCATATCCATTCAACACCAAGCACAATGTTGCAACCACCCATGTCAGTAGAAAACATGTGAGATTTCAAGTGACACTAACCAATTTGTAGGCTCACATTTTCAAAATGCCCCCCACATTTCATGACCACCATTGGCAATCATGATTTGAAAATTGTTGACTGCACAAATATAGAAATTTATTTATTGGGAAAATCGGCAATGAATGAAATTATGAGTGTTGCCACTGTCAACTAGAATGATGGCTTTCTTGTGCTTAATGTATCCAATTAACTTGAGGGTTTGGGGAGTAGACACTCTAGTGAGAGAATTCAATGAAATCAATGGTTCAACTTTGGGAGGATCAGAGGAAGGCATAAGATCATCTTCTTAGGGTAGCACTTCCTCAGGTGAAACCTCAACATCTTCATCAGAAACATCATCCGAAATGGCCATAAAAAGTTTCAGTTCTTTACAATTGTGCCTTAGAAATTATTTATCATCACAATTATAGAAAATACCCTTGAGTTGGAATTCATCCATTTCCACCCATGTTAATTTTTGGACCTTGAGAGGAGTTGATTGAGGGGCAAGATTGGGGGGTCTACAGCTGGGAGTAAAAGTGGGTTTTCTGCTCGGGGAAAATATGACATGTTGTGACTCCTTGGCACATTTAGTTTCTTCCAACCAACTCTGGGGGCGAGCCATGAGGACCTAGGCTCATATTTCATCCTTGAGGCCACTAAAGCATTCCCAGAAGAAGGCATTTGTCATGCCCTCTATTAGGAAATACAAGTGCTCAAAGGTAGCTATTAAATATTCCACTATTCTAGACTATTTTAACTTGGTCAAATGGCCTGAATGGTGGGTGTATGTTCCAAAGCATTCATACAACTCAGCAACAATTTTTTTCCAAGCAACATACCCTTGGACTGCATTTCTATGTCATTTCCACCATTTCCATCATTCCAGATCCAAATAGAGAACACCGTAATAAATCTTGTTCAACTCACCTTGCATTTCATGCAAGGAAAAATAGTGTTATGTCTGAGTGACCAAGGTTGTTGGATCTAAGCCATCAAATTTGTTCACCTCAACTCTGGAAAGATGGGGATCATGATTTAGGGAGTTGGAATGAAAGTTCAAAGGATGGGAGGAGTCAACACCTTTGACATGGGGGGTTGGGTTAAAGGAGGAAGGACCCTGGGATTGGTTCATGAATTGTTTGAGAGTGGAGTGGATTTTTTCAATTCAACTATTGAGATGTTCCTAGATGTAGAAAATGTCATAATTCGGTTTCTGATTGGTTTCTTGTTGTTAAGTGGGAGCCATTTGGGGATGAGGGGTGGGTCAATAGTAAAAAAAGAAGTAGATAAGTGATATATACCACTACGATCAGGGAAACCAGAGGAAGACAATGGAATAAGTGGGAAATAAGGGTGTTGGGAATGGAATGGGTCCATGGGGAAAAAGGTATTAAAAATGATATGTGTCATGGTGATGAGGGAGAAAAGGGGAATGATATGGGATAGGTCTCAAATAAGGGTGCAAGGATAACCAAGACTTCATTTTTTCTTTTTTTACTCATGCAGAGTTATACTCGGACCTAAATAATATTGTAGTGTCGAAATGCCCAAATTCTTCACAGGAATAAATGTGTAGTAATTTCTCAACCAGAACGCGGGAGGCAAGGTTGCAAGGAAAAATATCATTTATGTTCCTTGTCTGGTATGTTCCCCCCAGGTTAAGGTTTTCATGGTGCCTACAAACAAGGGTTTTCCCTGTGCTATAGCTCTCTGATATATGTGTGGGGTCAAATAATAGTACTCAACCCAATATTTCAGGGCACCAACTAAGGAGGCTTGATCATACCCTTAGCCATACTACCCAATTACCCAGGTACTAGAGAGTATCTTCCCAAGTGTTATTCTCAGTGGCACTATAGTAGTCAGGTAACCGATCGATTGATCTAGGGTTGGTTTCAAGATACCTAGGGGGCTCCCAATCATATACCCAATGGTACGTGGGAGTGATGGTCATGTAGAGATTATGTCTGATGTGATACTACTTGAAGGGTACCAACAAGGGTTACAGAGGTCTCCAACATGTATTACAGAGGTCTCCAACAAGGGTTACATAGGTATCCAACAGGGAGAAACTTAGTTTCAAGTATCCCCCTGAAACCTTTTGTATTTCCTACGTGTAGGGTTCCCAACCGCAGTTTTACCCGTTAAATGACAAATCTATGTGCTTTAAAGACATCGGCAATACACATCTCTAAAATGAAAAAATAACCCATGATTCCTTCCCAGGAAAGTCCTTTGATATCATTTGTTAGGTATTTGATTTATTAAAATAAGCAAAAAAGGAAATATTGCAGCAAATATCAGCAAACAACAAAATAATGAGAATAAAAATACCAGCAATAATACCTTTATTGAATGGAAATGATGTTCACTTGCCTCTTCGAGGGGAAAACCTCTAGCAGAGCATCGCTCTATTACAATAATACTCAAGACAAGGCTTTCTCATGCCTTCTACTCTTATTTATACTAAATATATCTTCAAAAGAATAATCTAGAGGAAGATCTTTCTAGAAGCGGAATCTTCTATTAAGTCTTCTTACATTAGACCTTTCACATTATTATCTAGGCCCTATTTACTAATGTCGGCCTTTATTACAAGGAAAATATATTATTCTACCTATGTGAGGGGTTAGGGAGGTTAGGTCCCTAACACATAATTGAGGAGGATATCACAGAACTGCAACAAGAGTCATCAACTATTGGTTTCATTATTCTTGAGAACAAGACAGTATATGGGCAACCTTTGAGCATGATAGCTGAGACAATACTTGATAGGATTTTAGTGTCCAACTAAGGTATGATGATACTTCTCCTGAATTTTTGACTATTCTTAACCCTTATCATGGTTGAGCTGAAACGGTCATAAAAGATGATGAGATTGTTGATGAAGAGGAAGATGAGCCACCCCTCTACACAGAAAATCAGGGACATCTTGCCAACGAACTCACTCCATCCAATGACTAGAAGGGTCAGTTATTTATGTGTCTTAATGATGCCTTCCAACAAAAGAATAAGACCTAATCACTGCTAGAAATAAGGTATTAGATGATACACCAAATTTAAATGACTCCATGGATAAAATACAAGTTGAGTTTGAAAAGGGAAGGTTTGATTATACTAGTTCTCCCAGATCTAGTGTTGACATGTACAGAGCATTTTCTGACTAACAAAAGCAATGCCATGATTTTCCTCAAGAGTTTCATTGTGATAAGGATGATGAAGACATTGTTGAAGATCATATTTCGAGTTGGAAAAATGGCCATGAAAGTTTTCAGATCATTCCTCTGAACAGTGATAATGTATTTACCAATTCATATTTGTGCCCAAAATTTGAAGAGTGTAGCATCATAGATGAAGCCACCAATGAAGAAACTAACCCAAACTTGGATAAGGAGATTGAGGAATGTAAAAAAAATTGCATATGAATCCAAGGTCATATCTTGTGCACTTTAAATGCAGCCTCGTCTATGACAGTTATGATCATGAAGATGAAAGGGATAGAATTGTTGCAACACATGATATCACTGCTTTGGGTACATATGTGCATCATTTTGATAGTAATTATGTGATCAATATTATTGAAGAGAATAATTTAGATCTAAACTTATATGGAGGGAATCAAGAGGATGTGATGAACATAGATAAAGAATAAATATAAAGCTTTGGAGAATATTTCCCAAACTCGGCAAAAGAGCAACCCGGGGGTAGCATTTCTGACCTTGTCGTTGAAGAGATGAGTTCGTCACTGGTTGGAAACGTTTTGACACAAGCACTCCTGCAAAGTGTGATTTCTTTGTCCTTGTTGATGATTGAAATAACATCCCTAAGTATGAATATTTTGGAAAAGAATTGCAGCAAAGAGAATTTTGGATGGTCAAAGTAATCAACTCCCTGAATGAGCTAGACATTGGTTATGAGTCTGAAAATTTTTCTAAAGTTGAAGAAGTTATCCCTTATATATATGATGGCTCCCTCAATAATGTAGTTGTGTCACAAATTTTAACTTGATATGGGCTCTAAGACTCAAAATTGAATAGCAGCGACACTCCATTTTTCCATATAAGCAATCATTTTGAAGTGAGAGCAGGAACATTCCCATCTTTTGATAATGATGCCCTAGATGAGGATGATCATTCTCTTGTTGATTCCTCAATTCTAGAGAATGGTTTTAATGAAGGATGTTGGTATGGAAAAGTATTCAATGATAAGAATATTCCACAATCACAAGGAAGTGAACTCCTATTTGATGGCTCTTGCATTAAAGTCTTGATCTTGGCATTGTTAAATCATACTATGTACAAATTTCAGAGGCTTTCTGTATATAGTAACATGGATAAGAGAAGGTTGGGATATCAAGTGCATCCCATTTTATGTTTGGATTGGAACTATTAGAAGTTCCTGCATATAGACAATTAAAATTTGACATATCTCTATTCCACATGGGTATTAAACACAGGGGTAGGAGAATTGCATTAACAAAATGTTGAAGATTTTGTGATGAGATTTTGAGGTTCTCAAGTATTCCTGAGCATAGCACTTGTCCCCAAGTAGTAGCCAAATGTTACCCACATTTTGGAGAGAACTCAGGGCCTATGACATTGAGGTTAACACCTGCTAAATTATGAAGGATTTTAAGTTTGGAATGGATATCAAGGGAACTGAAACACATGTTTTCCCTCAACCCAAATATGAGGCATCAACAAATCGGATCTTAGTTCCAAACCATTTGTCAACATCAACAAATTCAAATGAATTAGTAGAGAAATTTGTGTCATTACAAGATAATTCATTTATCCAGGACACTTCTATGGCACAACAAATTGGATACACAACTGAAAAAATCATGTGCACAGTTAAAAAATTCTATAGGACTAAAGGCAAAAGAATTATATGATTCCTCTGGGCCAAGATTGCAGACATACTCACTATTGGAAATTTGTAACATATTCTTTAGGGAATGATCCTAGATCTTGGGTACATGATCTGTGATATCTACCGCTAACAAAACAGTAATCATAACCCATGCTTCTACAAGGATTTGTGGAGGGTTTGCAACATATTTAAAGAAAAAATTTGGCCTTCTTTTGACACCATTCTCAATGAAAATTTGATAGTAAAGCCAACAATAAACCCTTAGAATATAGCCTCTAGCATTTTGTTTCGAAGGCGAGCAGAAGACTTGACAGTTTGGCTTCTCCCATGGCATTTGGTAGAAGGGTGATTCGTCATCAACAAGGTATCCCTTTTTGTGATGGATCTAAGCAGCAAAAGGAAACCATACTTGTAGTTGTTTGCAGCATTGAAGCCAGTAGGACGAATTTACCATAAGAGTGTTTTAAGCCATGTCAATGAGGATTCAAAGTAGGGAGGAATTAAACACCATTTTTAGATATGTTCTACACATTTGTGATAGTAGGTAAGAAATTATGAGGATTTGTCCTAAATTTATTACTCCTTCAGAACCAAACTATGATGAGGCTCTTGTAAATTATAACCAGGATGCTTCAGTTAAATCTATTCTTAGCATAAGCAAGACATCAACAACTTTGGTCAGGTCTACGAATTTTCTTGAAGTTCTATGCATCCATCCCAATGGAGAAGATCTTGTATGTTGCCCATATGAACAAAAGAGCATGCTCTAGTGAACCAAATGGAAATAAAGGAACATTATCTTGAGGTATTAGAAAATCTAGACATTTTACTACAAGAAGAAGTTACATGCAATAGATTTGCAACATCCTTCTGAAACTTTGTACTTGCAAGGCTTGTGCTGGAATGAAAGTATGTAAATGGTTTAGAGAATTGAATAGATGACATTAGGAGACAGTAATACCAATGATTGAAGAAATAGATGCATTGTGTGTGCGCGCACGTGTGTGTGTGTGTGGGTGTACCTTGAATAGTAATAAGTGTGTGTGTGTGTGTGTCTGTGTGTTCCTTGAACCGTAATGTGTGTGTGCGTGTGTGTACCTTGAACAGTAATGTGTGTGTGTGTACCTTGAATAGTAATAAGTGTGTACCTTGAACAGTAATAAGTGTGTACCTTGAACAGCGATGTGTGTGTGTGTACCTTGAACAATAATAAGTGTGCGTACCTTTAACAGTAATGTGTGTGTGCGTGTGTACCTTGAATAGAAATAAGTGTGTGTACCTTGAACAACAATGTGTGTATGTACCTTGAACAGTAATGTGGGTGTGGGTGTGTGTGTGTGTGTGTGTACCTTGAACAGTAATGTGTGTGTGTGTGTGTATTGTGAACATTAATAAGTGTGTGTGAGAGAGAGAGAGTGTATGTGTGTGTGTAGTAATAAGTGGGTGTGTGTGTACCTTGAATAGTAATAAGTGTGTGTGTGTGTGTGTGTGTGTACCTTGAACAATAATAAGTGTGTGTGTACCTTGAATAGTAATAATTGTGTGTGTGTGTACCTTTAAGAGTAGAAAATTATTCTAGACTAACTTGGGCATGTATAGACATAATATATGACCTACAATGTTGAAAAGATGGGGGGTCGAATTAGACATTTGAAGGATTAGAGGGTTTACTAGTATTGAGGCCAACTAGCGTTGAAGGGCCTTTGGAGGTTGGATGTTTCACCAAAGCCACCTTTTTCCTTCATCTAGGAAGATGCATCATCTTTCAGGGCTCATGCCCCTTATATATTATACATGTGGCATGGATTCCCCCAAATTGTATTTTTTTTAGATTATTTAATTGTTGAAGAGGGCCTTTTTCCCCTCCATAGGATAGAATAGGGGATTTATCTTAGGAAAAAATGTTTAAATGAAATACAAAGTTGAATCTTTCCCTCTATAAATAGAGAGGCAATTCCCCTCATTTGGACTTGAGAGAGAAGTCCCTTAGGAGGTCTGAATTTTTCTGAAATTTGTTGGAGTATCCTTTGTCCTAGATTTATGTTATGGATAGAATATTGAAGAATTTTTATTGAGGAGATCATGTGTGTATGTCTCTTCTTGTTTCGGTGGATGATTCATGTTCTAGGGTTTTCTTCATGCATAATGACTTGGCTAGTAAGGGTTATTTCCAAGTGTTTATGTTATGTTCATGGTATCTCAGTGGTTTATCTATCAAAGTGGTGATAAGTGCATGTTCTCTTGTTTCCTTGGATATTTTTTTCCAGAAACCATGAGGATTAAGATTGTTTATCCCCTTCCCTTGTTTATCCTCATGGTTTCTCTTGAGAGAAAAATTGACCCCTTTTTGGAGAAACCCCAAGTTTCATGAGAAACCATAATATCATGAAGAGCTAAGTAAAGAGAAGGAAGAATTGAGGCTCAAAAAAGGAGATCCCAATAACCAATAATTTTATCACTTGTTTAAAATGGAAGTGAAGGTAAAAATCAAGCCCTAAAAAGGTGAGGTAAATGCACTTAAATCGATTCATTAGTTGCAAAAATTATAAATCTATTTCATTGTGCATAATGTACAAGAGGAGAATAAAATAACATTTGATTGACTAAAGTTAGAAGGTCATGCATAAACTTCATGGTAGAGCCACATTAGGGAACTTGGGATAGAGGGAGACCCACTTGTAACTAAGTGGGAGGTATTCAAATACCTCCTCAATTCCTAGTTTTATCATGTTGGTTTTGAAGATGACTAGAATCTTCAGTGGAACTATTACCAACAAAGGCAAGGACAAGGTGTACAAGAGTACACTACAGAATTCTAGAAGCAAGCCATCCAGTTGGTAATAAATCCCTAGGACATAGATGTGGTTATGATCAAGTACCAAGGTGGTCTTCGCAGTCGCATAAGAAGGAAAGTTATGCTATTAAAACTCAAGGCCATTGACGAGGCCTGCATATAGGCCCAATACATTGAATTTGATAATAAAAGGGGGCAATCAAATTGTTTGAAGTAGTTCAACAAACATGGAGCTTTGAATAAAGGTGAGAAGAAGAAGGAAAAGGGGAAAGTCATAATATTGACACCATGACACCTATGCAAGGAGCCTAATAAGCACCATAACCATTACAACAATGATGGTCACATGAAAGAAAAATGTTGGAAACTACATCTAGAAATGAATCCTTGGAGTCGTAAGAATGAGAATTCCAATAAGAAGAATATTATAGCGAAAGTGAGAAAGAAGAAATAAAGTAACTTAGATGTGGATGAAAATAATGTATGCACAATAGTGTAGAAGGAGATGACAAAAATATTTCATATCAAGATTTAGATCAAAAATAACAAATTATACACATTATTCAATTTTGGCTCCCAAGGAAAACCTCCTTACACAGGACTTGGTGCGTAATCATGTTTTAGAAATGCACGATCACCCTCTATTGGCCCTGACCAAGTTTTGAGGAACACTTGGTCATATTTGATCGTTTTTGGGACTTCAACAGCTTGTCAAAGATGGAGCACAATGCGAAGTGGAAATCATGGAAGCTAGACCCCTTTTTGGGTCCTTTTTGGGTTTTGGGGGATAATGTAATGGGAAAGAGATGTCGGCCCATGGGTTTACCCACGCTTAGGCCCACTATTGTATGTATAAATAGATGTATAGGTGAAGTAAGTGAAAAAAGGGGGGGGAGAAGAGTAGTAGAGTGCGATCTATGTGATCGAAGAGTTGCGAGTTGTGCTAAGTGTTGGTAATGATTGTAAATGCTTTGTGCATACTGTAAGAGACTAAGTGCAAGCTATTGTAGAAGGCCCTGTGATTTTAGCGCAAGGAAGAAGGATCTAGCGAGCTACGTAGATCTTCTGTCCTATGTGAAAAGGGATTTGGATGGCTCTGTGTTGTAACCTGATTAACTGAAGCTAATAAAGAAGAAGACTTTGTGGACGTAGCCCCAGGGTGGGGGTGAACCACGGTAAATATGTGTGTTGTTCTATGTGCCTTGACCTAATGTGTTTGTCTCTTCCTTTGCTAAGTTCTTTGGTGTGTTTAGATAGATCTATTTATGCTTTGTGCTTCTGAGATATGAATGAATGTTAGATCTGGTATGTAAGATGTTTAGTGCTTGATCTGCTAAATATAATCTATCATGTTGTGGCTAAGTGTTGAAATATATTACATCTAAGTACATACAGCGATGCTCTGTGCTATCTACGAAGTATCATAAGGGTTGAATATCGATGAATAATCTATGCTAGGTGATTGCTAAGTGTTATAATCACATATTTGTGTCCCAACTAAGGTTGCAAACACCTGAGTCTTGCAACCACCCCTACCTCTACCTCGGGTGAGACTTTATCTGCTTCGCAGTTGCTTCCGAAAGGGCCAGTAGTTAGGGTTTTTTTGGTGCGTTGTTGTAGCGTTGAACCCTGGGTCTTCCCCTGTGCCAAAAAATGGTTCCATTGTCGGGAAATGAAATTGTGATTGCTAGGAACTGAGCATAAGAAGCTTTGTGCAAAGATTCATCCTGAAATTGTGAAAGCTCTGTGCGTGGATCTATGCCCTAGTGCGCAATGATCCACTTGATCTAAAAAGCTCTGTGTTGAAGAAGGAAGGACAGATCTGAAGGAAAGAAGTTAGATCTGCAAGAAAAGAGGTTGATACTAAAGAAAAGAAGTAAGACCTGTAAGCTATGTTCTCTGATAAAGGTAAGAATAGTTAAAAGTTCTTAGATCTGGAAGCTTTGTGCCCTGTGGAAGTAAAAGAAGTGAAAATTTTTGTTTCTAAAGTATGATTTAGGTATGCTTGATAGATTTTTTCCTAGCTTGAAAACTAGGGCATTGTTAGATGAAAGAACGTTTGATATGAATAGATCTGATAAGAATAATGAAAGATATGTTATACCTATGCATATAAAGAAATTTTTGACTAACCAACAGATGCATGATCCTAGAAAGAAATTTTTGCAAGCTAGCCATTATGACCCTAGCAAGCAGTACAAGAAAAGTTGGGGATCATTGAAGAGAAAGAAAGGATTAACTCTTTGTTATAGTTGCAGAAGACCATGACATCTTGCTAAGGAATTCCCTCGGAGAAACCCTAGTTTCCTCTATTGTAAGGCTATGGACCATGAAGTACTGGATTTCCCTAGAATGATTGCTAGACTTGAAAAGATGAATATGGAGCAAGCAAACTATGAAGGAGATCAAGAGACTACGATTCTAGAAGAACCCCAGAAAGAATCAGAGATTATGTTACTGAAAATGAAAGAAACCCTGGATGAACATAAAGATGTCAGTTTGTCAGAGAGATTCAAAGAAAAGGAGAAAATCTAAGTAAGAATAGGAGACTTCGACATTGACTGTGCTTTGGATGAGGGAACATGGATGAACATTATGACATAAAGTACTTTGAAAACCCTAGGAAGGCCTGTTATGGTTCATTCACTAGGAAAAATAGGGTTGTTTAAAGGAAAAATGGTAACCTTATGTGGCAGGATTACCCAGATAGCTATGAGTACCCACAGAGCTTCAACAGAGGAAGAATTCATATTTATTAAATTTATTGAGGACCATGCCCCATTTCTAGCTTTGTTGGGTAAGATATGGATTGAAAAAGACCAGATCTGGAGAAAAGAAGAAAAGGAAGCCCTAGAACAAAAGAAGCAAGAACTCATGGAATTATGACTAGAAGAATCGCCTACTTGATGGAAAAGAAAGAGAACAGATCTAAGCTATTGAACACCAGGGACCTGGATGTCAAAGATATAAGAGCATTAGAGGAACTACATAAGACCAAAATACCTAATCCATATGATGAAGGAGTATGACCCTTGGATCTGAAGAAAGAATCTCAGCATCGCAAAGTGACTATGTCAAGAGAAGATAAGAATCAGAATGGAAAAAGGATGATCGAGATGAAGCTCACATGGAAGAAGGTTAGGAAGCTAAGTAAGAAGAGGGCCAAGATCAAAAAGTTATAAAAGATTCCAGAGGAAACTTCACAGAAGGAAAAATCACAGGAATTGAGCTTCGTCGGGATATCAGAACAGCGACATATGACACTTCGTCGTGGCGAAGCAATATAGTCGTTGGACCGATATACCCATTCGACTTCCACCCCAAATGGACAGAAAAGCATTAAAGGATCACCACCAAACCGTTGGACCATGTCATAATGGATGGATCAACGTTCATGGAAGCTTCATACCCGTTGCAAGAAGATTGTTTACGAATCTCCTATTTAGCTCGTCGCGTCGTGCCCGAAGAACACTTTTTCCAACTAAAAATTCAAAACCCACAGAACTAGTGATTGTCTACAGTGATCATCGCAAGCAAATTGTTCATCCTAGTGTAGTATTTTGATATCATCGTGACCCCGATTATCTTTTCCGAGTGCATATGTCCAACAAGCTCACTGCACTTGAGGAATCCATCACAGAAGTCCTTCTCGATGTAATGACTGAGAGAGTCATGTCGGAAAGAAGAATGTCCACCGGAGTCCAAGCATCATCGACAAGAGGAGTGCAAGCCTCCCCGTCAACTGCTCGAGTCAGCGCAGAGAGAAGAACTAAGCATAAGGAAGACATAGCCAACACGAAGTTAGTGCCATCCATCCTACCAGCTTAAATACCCCCTCTGAGTGGTGAGATTAACAGGGACAGTGTCCCTAGAGACTTTGAATACACCCTAGTCACTACATATCTACCAAAAGGAGTATGCACCTACTGCGTAGATCAAGACAAGGTTACAACATTGAAGTTTTGCGACTTCAACCTGGGGGACCGTAAAGTTTACAGCATGCTCACCCCATATAATTACTTGAAGAGAACTAAGGGAAATAATTCAAAGCTCATCCCTCAGCAATGGACGATGAACCTCGTGTAGTCTACTTTGCTCAACGTTATGAAAATACCACACTTCAACAGACACCAAGAGGTGAATGCTTGTGTAAAATTGTTGCTAGAAAGTTACCATGGAGGATACTTGTGGTTAGACCATTGCATAATTGTTGATCCAATGCTGATCAATAGGATCATCAAGCGTAGCATGCAGGGTCCTAATCCCCATGGGTACTATCCTGGAAAGACTGTAGACCACGCTCTTGCACAAAATATCAAAGAAGTCTATGGTGATGTTGAGAAAGGCGCGAAAGGCTACAAGGTAGCTTCTATTAAAAGTGGCACAGTGTGCCTCGCATGCCAACTGATCACAGGGAAGTTGGTACGCAAGAATTGACCAACACAAGTATCTGGATTTGTAGTTGACCTCACAGGAAAGTGCACAGAGGGACTATAGATGAACTGGGTGAAGTACCTGGTGAATCAACTGGAGATTGACTTTAGAGAAGCCCAGGATCAGGGGCATGAATTCCATTTTAGCTGGCTCCTGATACTGATCGCTTTTGTTGCATGGGAGCTACCGGAAGGCGCAACCTTCCCGGAACTTGACCCCTTTGAGCCACTAGTCGCGAAGTTTAGTACATTATGGTACTCGAATGACATGAGCAAGCAATGGAAATCGAATGTTGTTTTCCACACATACTATAACCAATTGAAAGAAGCCATAAGGAGTGAACCTCGTATAACCTCGAACACTTTACAGATATTCTGACCTCTGATAAAGTTTGGCGTGGACCGACACTTTATATACCTAACCCCACATGCTGATGAGCACCAAGAATAGCTTCAGTCCTATTATAAGCTGACAGAAGAAGACCTGGAATAGATCACTAGGGAATGGTCGGTGAACCTCCTTGTTTCAGCAGACCCTACAGAAATTTCTGACATCGATAGCCCCAAAACTGTGTAGGATACACCTGGGCCCAGTAAGACAAATAAAGCAAAGACAATGAAGAAGACTGAAGAAGTCCAGGATGTTGACAGCCTATCTGTAAGGACAGCTTCCATTACACAAAATGAATAAGGTGATGATGAAGAAGGTACAGAAATTGAACAACAAAAAGTCGAAGTACCACCGCCTAGGGACGAAGAAGACTCATCAAAGAAAAGGAAGGTCTCACCTCTGAAATATTCCTCTAGAAAGAAACCAAGAACCCCTGTAACCAAGATGTGAACTACCCTCACGTTGGATGACTTTGATTTCATTATTGCAGCAGTCAATGATGCTTCAAAATAAATAATAGAGTAGCAGGAAGCGAAGCAGGAACAAATGTATAGCCAAATTGAGATTGCGCTCCAAGGAGTACAACAAGCACTCCAGTCTAGCCAAGCAATCTCTATTGCACCTCTGCCAGAAGGAACAACAAAAGTGGGAGATGAATCAGTCTAGCTCCGCAAGATTGTTGATATAGTCGAAGTATGCCTTCGACATGCTCAGGAAGAAAAAGCGCAGGCCACCCAAGCCCTAAAGAAAGCACAGGAGGAAATTATTGAATAATTCCAAGCTGTGCAAAAGGAGAAGAATGCTCTCCAAGAAAAATTTGAAGAAGACGAAGCGAAGATCCAAAAAGAGAAAGATAAGTTGCTCGCAAAGTAGATAGGAATTGAAGAAGCAGTCAACAGAGCATTTCGCTCTGTGACCGGCTTAGAGCAGAAGGCCGAAGAGCTCATAGAGTGCCAAGTAATGAAGTTGGCTGAATTTATTCAGCAACTTCAACAAAGGGTCATGGAATTAGAGATTCAGACCATACCACAGACTTCACAAGAAGTGCGTGACCAGTGAGAATTGAATGCTCAGAATGCAGTTGAGAGGATTAAAACACTTGTTGCATAAAGTAAACATCTAAGTAGCAGAAGCACGCAGATATATGAACAACTATATGAAGACCCAAAGTTGAAGAAACTGGAGTCCCAACTCCAGGAAGCAAAGTAGCATGCAAATACAGTATAGGTGTAGCTCAAGCTCCTGTCACCCATCGAGAGGATGAAGAGATCCCAAGAACAGCACACTGCCCAACAACTCGTTCTTACCACACAGAACAGAGTGATGGAAGTCACCCATAAACTCCAACCGAGCCAGGAGGCGGCCTACCTACTGTTTGAAGAAATTGAAGGCCAAGGAACATTACTAGAACAAGTAGTTGTTACAATCGAGCAGCAACTGGAAGGACCTATCAGCGAAGCAGTTGTTCAGGAATTCACTGAGAAAGAAGCAATAGCACAGAGACAAGTTGAAGCAGCTCGAGCCAAGCTTGAGACCTTTGAGGCAAAGTTACCCAAACTTGAGTGACTTAGGATGAGTCACAGGTGAGTGTTAGGGGCCTGTTAGCCCTAAACCAGTTTTGAGGAACACTTGGTCATATTTGACCATTTTTGGGACTTCGATATCTTGTCAAAGACGGAGTGCAACGCGAAGCAGAAATCATGGAAGCTAGACCCCTTTTTGGGTCCTTTTTGGGTTTTGGGGGATAATGTAATGGGAAAGGGATTTCGTCCCGTGGGTTTACCCATGCTTAGGCCCACTATTGTATGTATAAATAGATGTATAAGCGAAGTAAGTGAAAAAGGGGGGGGAGAAGAGTAGTAGAGTGTGATCTATGTGATCGAAGAGTTGCAAGTTGTGTTAAGTGTTGGTAATGATTGTAAATGCTTTATGCATACTGTAAGAGACTAAGTGCGGGATATTGTAGAAGGCTCTGTGATTTTAGCGCAAGGAAGAAGGATCTAACAAGCTGTGTAGATCTTCTGTCCTATGTGAAGGGGGATTTGGATGGCTCTGTGTTGTAACTTGATTAACTGAAGCTAATAAAGAAGAAGACTTTGTGGACGTAGCCCCAGGGTTGGGGTGAACCACGGTAAATCTGTGTGGTGTGCTTTGTGCCTCGACCTGACGTGTTTGTCTCTTCCTTTGCTGAGTGCTTCAGTGTGTTTAGATAGATCTATTTATGCTTTGTTCTTCTGAGATATGAATGAATGTTGCATCTGGTATGTAAGATGCTTAGTGCTTGATCTACCGAATCAAATCTATCTTGTTGTGGCTAAGTGTTGAATTATCTTAGTTCTAAGTACATATTGTGATTCTCTGTGCTATCTACGAAGTGTCATAAGGGTTGAATATTGATAAATAATCTATGCTAGGTGATTGATAAGTGTTATAATCATATATTTGTGTCCAAGCTAAGGTTGCAGACACTTGATTCTAGCAACCACCCCTGCCTCTACCTCGGGTAAGACTTCATTTGCTTCGCAAGTGTTGCCGAAAGGGTTGGTAGTTAGGGTTTTGTTTGCGTTGTTGTATCGTTGAACCCTGGGTCTGCCCATGTTCCAACACCCTCAACCATACCCTTTAGGTTAGGTGAATACTAATGTGGAGTTAAATTTTACCAAGGAACGTAAAATTAGATTTGTTATAAGTGCAACTTTCATTGATGGAATGTACCAAGTTGATGTAGTACATTTCCATGTCTACAGTGTATGGTTTGGAAACCCCTATATGTATACGAGAGATGATATCTTCATGAGGAGGAAAAAAAAATACTACCTAATCAAGGAAGGTGTTATGAACCAAATTTCCAAAATAGCATAAAAATAGAAAGAATAAGTAACTCCACGTATTTTGAATGATAAAGAATCAATGAATAAGAAGCCACTTCAATGAGTCAACCTCCATTTACAATATATCCAATGCACAAGACAAGTGGCATATGAAAATGAATCTATTTTATTATAAATAGGAGATAAAGTGAGTACAATGTAATCTACCACTAAGTCAACCTAACCATAACTAATATTAATAGTGAATGAGATTTAGGACCTTAACACAACCCCTCTCCTTAAAAATATTTTCCCTCAAATCTTGTAATTGAGGGTGTTTCTTCATGAATTGCTCAGTTCCCCATGTTACTTCTTCTAGAGGCATATTCTTCCACTTGATTAGGTACTCCATAATGGTTCTATTCGAAAGAGATATATAGCGTTAATCTATAACTTTTTCTGGTTCAAGGATCAACTTCCATTCTTCATCTAATTCTAGAAGTTTTTTCTGCTCTGGTATAGTATGTCCCATAACATTTTTCAACCAAGATACATGACAAACCTTATTGATGCAAGAATAAGGTGATTATAACTCATAAGCCACTTCTCCAATCTTGTGAAGAATATTGCAGGGTCCATAAAGTTTTGGAGCTAGTATTTTATTCTTCTTTTGTTCGAGAGTAGATTTCTTATAAGGTTGTAGTCTTAAAAACACCCAATCACCCTCTTCAAATTGTATTTCACTTCGATGTTGATCTACTTACTTATTTTGATTTATAAATTTCCATGGATATTCCACTAGCATATTTCATCACAACATATCTTACAATATTTGGATACACTTTTCCTTTTTTTTCCACAGAAAAAAACCATAATTCTATTCATCTGGAGAGAACCAAATTACTTATTGTATGTTCACATAGAACAACCCAAACATTGGTAATAAGAGAAGAAGAAAAAAATCCTCCAGAGGCCCAAAAACTGGCTAAAAGGCCACCCAGAGGAAAACATCAAAAGAAGTTATCCAAAAATCAAAAATGTATCAGAAATAGTCAACAAAGCAAGAACTCTTTCCTCGAAGAAGAAATCGACCAAGAAAGCAATCTGAAAGAAACCCTAGAAACTGAAAAGACCAGATCAGAGCGGTATGTGCTCCCACACCAAAAGAACTAGATAGCAGAGGTATTGAAGAAAACATCACCCGTAGAAGAAACCGAATGAGATGGAACAAAAAAACTGTTGATTTTTCAATAGATAAGGTTAAGAATGAATATCATTCCATTTTTAGAATTTATCCATAACCATAAATGTTGTAGCAACCAAGATCAAAAGAAGAAGCACCATGCAAAAGAACACAAGAAGTATCATGGGAAACCCTTCTCAACAAGGGAAGAAAACCCTGCCAAATCCTTTATTCTTTTCTTCAAGAGAAATACCTTCACCACCAAGAAAAAACCTAGCACACAAGAGGGTGCTCAAACCCTAGAAGACTAGCACCCAAAAGAGGTGCACACTTTTCCCAAATAAGTGTACTTTCTTAAATTTCCAAACTCACATGAAAGATGTGTTTCCTCGATGGGAAATTTGCCTTTACTTATACTAACCTGAACCTATCAACAGAAGTGTCTATTGGCACAACAGGGCTGACCTTACTAGCTTATAATATAATTAATATTAACCAGATTAATTATCTTTTACATTAATTACCAGTCACATTAAGGTGGGGTTGACCTGTACCCTTTACATTACAATTAGGGTTACATGCAGGTCTGACTCTTGCACATCCATAGGGTTTTCCATATCTTTGGCTCACTGCATTACACATAAGAACCACGTCTTCACACGTTCACTTGTGCTCATCCACATGCACGTCCACTCAACAAATCTTCTTTCCCGCTACCTCACATAGGAGAGTCATCTGGAGTTTCTCGTCAACTCTGTTGCTCAGAGGAGGCTAATACATCATCTTCATTTATTTTCTCATGATGATGCACCCAGCACTTTGGGATTTCACATGTTCACCTTGTTCTCAGCCACAGGCATATCTAACTCAACAGATTGCCTTTCCCACTATATAATCATCTGGAGTTCTTCTCAACTCTCTGAATGGAGGAGGTCATCTTTGTGTTCCATATCTATCTCAGATATGAACCACACACCCTCTTCAGGGGATTTATTTCAGGTTTGTAAGTTGGAGAATATATTCACATGGTTGCAATGATACACATCTCATAGGTTTGTAAGTTGGAGAATGTCTCACATAGCTGTAATCGTCAACAAAAATTGCATGCCCAAAGAAAGGACCTCAAAGCGCTACACTTCCCACAACATTGCGCGCCCTTAGGAAAGGACCTCAAATCTCAGGCCACCACCAAACAGTAAAAAAAAGAGAGAGATGAGATGTTGACACCCAACACAAAAGAAATTTGATCTAGCATACATCAAACCCCGATCTATCCAGCTACAACCAGAGAAGGGGACTACAGACTGATGTAGAGAACTCCAAAAACCATTCCAAGAGCGAACCAAAAAGTACTCCTCCATTGAACACCCATATGCAAGACGGACTAGGTCAGAGTGGCATACATCCTCTCAAAATAAAAAGAGGATCCAAACCCTGAACCCCAAATTCAAAAAAACCTTGAACTTGGCACCAAAATCATTGAATCCAGGGCTACGAAGCAAAGGGTATCCATCAAAACCTGAACAAACCCAAATATTTAAAGGGAAAACAAGAGAAAAAAGTATGAATAAGGCCACAAAGAGAGGGGCCTCACCACAAAGAAACCGGCAGCGAAAGGAGGCCATGATGACCCCCAACCATCAAGGCAAAAAATCTAAACAACCTCACAAACCAATAGTGTGCACATCAAACTCCCCAGCTTCCCTGATCCACCACAAACAATACAGAAGATGGGAAAAAAACCATGCCACACTCACCTAATGACAAAAACAATCATTTTATCACACCATCCCGTGAGCACATGAAGATTTGGAACCGAGGACAGCTAAGCACCTCCAACAAAGAAGAAGAACGACCATCGGAGGAAAGAGAAGGAACGACGAAGAAAAGAGGGGTCTTGGGATAAAGAAACCCTAGATACAAATCCCATGTGAGTGACGCTTCTACTTAGACCGTTATCCAATGATAAATTACTAAGTTATAGATCCCTCTAATATTTGGATATACTTTATTTCTTTAGATCTCAAATTTAATATTACTAGCACGGTGCTCAAAATTATCAAAATAATTGAAACAAAAATTAAAGAAACAATCAAATGAACACACCATCCATAAAATTGAATGTAATATGTGACCTAGGAAATTCAATATGAGAGAAAACCTATCTAGAAGGTGATGAATATGATTTTCTCTATTTTTCTCAGTTATGAAACTCAAGTACAAAGAAAGGGGCACTCACCATGGAGTTTCCATGGACATTGTGGCCGAAATGACTTCTATATAAATCTTCTACCTCCTTTATTATGCTTCAATATCCCATTCTCAAATGCTCTGCTCAACCAAGGAACAATAACAATACCAAAAGAATGGAACCTCTTCCTTTCCTATCAATCTGATATTTAACATAGAATGATAGTTGTCTAGGGTTAGGATTAGGATTTTTGTATGCATCAACCCTCAATTAGTGTTAGGCTTTTGGACCCTCTAAAATATTCTTAAAATTCTAAATGTGACTATTTTTTAAACCCCACATGTGTGAGTAATAAGGTTTGGGGTTTGGCATGGCATCCACTCGATACCATGGTGGTCAGCAGGGTGAGTCAACTTGCGGGATGGATAACTTCTACATACAAACTCTAATTAAGGTGATTTTTGCACTGTTGGAAATATTTCAGTGTGTATAACAATATCAAGGGGATGAGAGCTAAGCTCACGAAGTTTTGGTCCCAAAAACTGCCATTTGATTCCTTAAACTTAATTGATCCTTTCTGGATCGACTTCATCTTGTTTTGAACTATTTGAAGTTTTTATTATTAGATGTGTAATAGGTGGTTATACCACCATTTCTATATGAAGCCACTTCACCCATTAATATTGCTTGTCGAAAGAATAACAATAAATATAACCCTCAAAACATTTGTTAACTATTTGTTTTTACCATTTCTTTATGGATGATATGTTGGACACATAGCTAGTGTCGTTCCCCTCATCTTCCATAACTCTTTCAAAAAATTTCTATGAATTTTGGATCTCTATCACTTACTATTACTTAATGAAATCCATGAAGTCTATGAATTTACTTAATGAACACTTATGCCACTTGGATTACAGTATATGTACTTTGAATTCCACAAAAATGTGCATATTTTGTAAGTCTATCCACGAACACAAATATGGCATCCTTAGCTTCTGATTTTGGTAAGCCTATAATGAATTACAATGATATATCTTCCCATATTTGGTTAGGTGTGTGTAAATTTTGAAGTGACCATAGAGCTTGAATAACTCTTCTTTATTTCTTTGGAACACCTGACATTCTCTTATAAATATTTGAATATATTTCTTCATTCCCTTCCCCAAAAAATATTTTTTGATATTTTGATATGTTTTAAGGAACCCTGAACATCCCACGATCATAGAGTTTTGAGACCCCCTTTATATTTGTTGCTTCAACTTTTATTAGGGTATAAAAACATTCTACCCTTGTACCCAAGTATATCTCTCAATATCTCTCTTCCACTCCCAATGTTCCATATAGACCTTCCCTTCCTTTTTAAACATTATATTTTATCTCTAGTATTGTTGTCTTCTTCGCATTCATGGTGAGATTATTCCAACTACACAAGAATGGAAGATGTAATGGAATATAACTTGAGGCTTCTTTTTTTCTAGAAATGGCATCTGTTGTCGCATTCTCCTTCTCCTTTTTGTAGATTATTTCATAAAACCCTTGCATGTTTTCTACCCATTTTTTCGCTCTTTTGATGACAAATTGTTCTCCAAAAAGTACTTTAGAATATCATGGTCTACCTTGAATTTAAAATGCCTCCTAATGAGATACTGTCACCATTTTTTATTGCATGTAAAATTGCTTCCATTTCTTTTTTATATGTAGATTTCACCGAGACTTCTCCCTGAATTTTTTACTTTCAAAAGCCAATTGTCTCCCTTTTTGCATCAATATTACTCTAATTCCTTCTCTGGAAGCATCACATTTGACTATGAATGTTTTACCAAGACTAGGTGTTTCCAATACTGGTGTAGAATGTCACACACCAACTATGGCAACTAAATTTTTTTTTTGTCTTTTCTTCGAGGGACAGAATCCCTGAATTTCTATGGGGCCTAGCGCAAACCATCCCTTCCCTTATCCTCCTCCAAGCGACCACAACCTGGCCTTAGTGCAAGTGCCTTTCGAAACTCATGAGTTGGAGAGTCAAGGCTCTCGACTCCTCTTTCTCCAAACACCGATACCCAAAATGCGATACAAGTATGGCTCCCTCCTCACTAACACCTGCTACATACAACTGTAGGCTAGGCTAAACACTAGCATTACTCGCAACTCGCGACTTCGCAAGTTGGAGTGTTGAACCCTCATGCTCCTCCTTTGCAAATCCCCAAAATGTGAAAGGCCAATGTTACGTGGACTCTGCCAAAGAGATGCGTACATGCCACTTGTCTCCTCCTCTATACTCTTCTTACGAGTTGTGTCACTACCGCTCGTCGCACGAGACCTCATCTCTCGACGTTTCGCGACCTTAGCAATCAAGGTGCAACTTCTTCACCCTTCGAAACCTCGAAACACGATAAGTCAACAATGGGTTGACTCTTTCCCAGGTGACATGTATCTACCACCTTTCAACCACGTGGTCCCCACCTAATAGATGTGCCCTCCTTGATGGACGGCTACGATCAAATCGTGACTTCGCACATCGCGAGTTAGAACAATATGTTTTTTGACCTTCTTGCTCTATAAGTCAGCAAAATGTTGAGCTCTCACCACGCGTCCTCTATAATGGACAGCTTGATTTCCTCTTTGAAGAGTTCGAGATTTCATGACTCAAATGTTGTAAGGTTCTTTCCTTTGAACCCCGGACTCCCGAAAAGTCGAAATCTCCCTCTAGACGATCGATGATTTAGACCACTTCAAGGTCAACGGCCATGATCGCGTCATTATTTTGCATATCGTGAGTTGGTGTAGTCTTTCCCTTTGACCACTCCCAATTGCGAGTCAGCGAAATGATGCTCGGATGCGATGTGTCCCTCCTTTGGTTCTTCCATCAGTCGACACGTATCCAACTTGATATCTGACGGTCTAACTTCCCATCGGGATTTTGTGTATCGCACATTTGAAGGGATCTCTACCTCTGTTTCCCCGAACGTTGAAATCCTCCTTTGGGCATGAAGCGTTAAGGTTATCGCTACTTCTGTAGATCTGATGGTTGTCTGTCCTTGTCTCTGCGTTCCTCCAATATCGATTGTTTTTCCTTCGGAGCCTTCGCTGCTTCCAGTCCTTGAATAATTTCGGTCTCCAAAGGTTTCGAACCTTTGTCCCTTCCTCTACAATCCACCTTGGTTTAAGGAACACTCTGCAAGTGTTATCCCTCCTGAGCTTCGTCAGCTATGAAGGACTTAAGATCCTTGCGCTCTTCTTCTGGGCTTAATAGGCTTCATCCTCCAAGGGACTCAAAATGATTAGGAAGGTTTACATGCATACATGAAACTGTGTTCACGGTCGATGAACACACAGTTCGTGACTCCGGCTTCTGCCACCATAGGACACAAGTATTTACGAGTATAAAACATATCCTAACCATATGATTTATTACTGGCCTAATTATACAACCAAGCAGTGATAAAAGGAATATAGTATATCCATTAAGAATTCATACACAATTCCTGCAACATACACAGTATAGCCAATTCATACACAATTACAGATAAATTACACAGGGCAGGAGATCGCTTATCTATTACAGGTTGCCGCCAAACAACTAACTGTGGGTGTTCATCCTTCCACCTGACCATAGGCATAGAGGCATTCATTCTTATCACTCTGGCCACCCCCGTGCCAAGCCATGATATCACCAGGGAATTCTCACACTTCTCGAGGGTTCTTCCTCCATTTTTTCTTTTGTTTGGGTCATGTTATATGTAACTCAGATCTTTCTCTCTCTCGATTATGGCCTCGATGAGGTTTCTCAGATGCTCCTTGGCATCAAGCTCGCAGCCTTCAGTTCGTGACTCACTGGAAAGCTCTGCGCATCTCCCTTGCAAGCTTACGCTCCTTTTTTTCTGGTGTCTCCTCTCCCATGTGTATCCCTCTTACCTTGGAAGGTTTGTCGACCTATCATGTTCCTTCTGTCAGAAGGAAGCTCAGGTTTGTAGGTCCCTGTGGTACTTCGGGCTGATAGCCCATGTTTCCATTCATGGGGGTGGTTGATAATTCAACCACCGGTCCTTTCTTCATGAACTAATTTCTCTCCTTGGGATCCGAAGGAGGTTGTCATCCTCATCAAGGGAAATTTGGGGTTATTTGTCATAATGAACCCTCTCTTATAGTTTTTACATTCTTCCTTTAGTGATATCATGGCCAGTACTTTCAAGGCTTCACCCCCATAGTGAGTAATTGGAAACTCAAACAATAATACATTTACATTGTCCTCATGCATTAGAATGGTAATTCCTATTTTATGATTAATTACAAATTGGGGGAAATAGGGTGTTACATAGAATACATAACGTTCTTTAAGAGTGAGAATGCCAGGGTAGCCTCTTCATTTCATGCAAATTGACTTTTCTTCAAGAAAGATGTGAGTGGGCCTACAATGCATGCATAATTTTTAGCAAATTTCCTATAATATCTTGTAAGACCCAAAAAACCTCTAAGGCTCTTGGTGTTCTTAAGAATGGGCCATTTTGTGATAGCTTGAATCTTTTAAGTGTCCACATTGATCCTTTCCTGTGAGACAATATGACCCAAATACTATACTTCTTATCTCCCAAAAGCGCATTTGGATATTTTTACATACAATTGATCGTTCTCGAGAATTTGTAGGACTTTATCCACGTGTTTAATGTGTTCTTCCTTAAGTATATCATCAAATAAAACAATCACAAACTTTTGAATATGAGGTCAAATTTTTTTATTCATAAGGCTTTGAAAAGTAGGAGCATTAGTAAACCCAAAAGGTATGACCAAGAATACCAAGTGCCCTTCACATGTTTTAAAAGTTGTTTTAGGAATGTCTTGTTCTCTTAATCTAGTCTATTGGTATCCTAATTTAATATATAACTTTGTGAAATAAGCCACTCCATGAAGCTCATCTAGTAGCTCATCAATATTTGGAATAGGGAATTTATCCTTGATGGTGATTTTGTTTAGATCTTTGTAATCAATGCACATCCTCACATTATATTTTCTTCTCACCATCACCACTAGGACTGAAAAGGAACTCTTACTTGGTTGAATAACACATGCATCTAACATGTATTGTACCATGTTCTTGATCTCCTCTTTGTGTTGATGTGGATATATATAAGGCCTTTTATTAGGAAGAGTACTTATGGGTGTGATTTCAATTTGATGTTCATGATCTCTAAATGGAGGTATCCCCTTAGGAATTTCTTAGAAGACCATATGGTGTTTTTTCAAGGTACCTTTTAATTCCTCTATAATATTTTCATCCTCCTACTTCACTTCCATGGAATAAATTCTAACAATAACTCCACTACTGCCCTTTTTTAGGATTTTTTCCATTTTATGAGAGTTGATGACCTGGGAGAGTACAATTTTTAACCCTTTGATTTCATATTGAAATCCTTCCAATTCAAATCTCATGAATAAATCATTATAATCTATAGAAATTGTACCCATTATTCTCAAATATTGAATCCTATGAACAACTTCTACTCCTCCAATATGAATGGCATACATTGGGCTTGCTAAGGTTTTTAGCGTTTGATCGAGACTAGGGTTCTCACAAATTACCAACAAAATATTTTGTTGTAATCTATAAGTGATAGGATTTTCAATCTTCCCAAATGGAAGAAGGTCTCACTTGAAGCACTTGAGAAGTTAAAATGGGTAGGAATATAGGATGAGATAGTTGCATGATTAAGATATATATTCATAACTAATCTATTAATCCCATGATTGATATTTATAGAAATAGGAATGACCAGATTCATAACCATCAGCATGAGTATATAAACAAATTACATGACAAGGTAAACATACTACACACCAAAATCCATCAATATACATACACAAATAAAATTGAAATAGGATCCCAATCCTTCCTTATTCATTCATAATCGAATGTTACAATAGAAAAGAGAAGCCACCAACTAGGGAATCTGCATAAGAGTGTATAACCTTTTTCCCTTTAGCTTTGAATATATTTTATACATTTGTATCTACCTAAATTCGACATGTCAAGTTTGGTTACAAAGCAATATAAGGATGACTATGTCAATCTAGTATCTGAGTTGGCTCATTAATTATACTTCACCAATCTTAGTCATTTGTAGCCAACCTGCTATGTGTCCCTTTACTCTTCTTGCATTTCCTTTTCGCCAATCTGTATGCTCTTTTATCATGCAATCCTATCCATTAAGTATATTTCAACTTCCAAAATAAAGGGGCCAATAAAGTTATATTCTCCCATACTAAGTTTAATGAAATGGAATTTTCCTACACAATTAATACTTCCTCCATTAGTAGGTAAAACTTCAAAATTTGTCACTAGATACAAAAAACCATTATGGTGCTTTGCTAATATTTTATCAATGAATTTATGGGTACTACCTAAATCAATAAGGACTATAACCATTTGATTCTTAATATATATGGCAATCTTAAGGGTTTGAGTCTCTAACAAACATGTCAATCCATGAACGAATATTTCACACTTGTCTGGATCTATGTTGTGCAAAATTTCTACATCCTTTTCTTGCTATTTTAAGTTCATAGGTTCTTCCTCACCCATTTGTATAGATGCCTCTATTTCCTCCACATCATTATTTTCCAAAGTGAACAATTTTGTTTCTTTACATTTATACCTTTTGACCATTTTCTATTACAACCAAAGCATAATCCTTGTGTTCTTATTTTATCCATTTCCTTCTATGATATTAGAGTGGGTTGAGGTAGGGTTACTGATTTGAAAATTAACTTGATCTAAAATTCAAGATCTTTAACCTTTATTTGCATGTGAATTTTTAATTGTTAACCACCTTTGTAATGAAAAATTAAAGAACATCCATCAAGCACATCAGCACATAAACATGTAAGCAAACCATCTATGAACAAGAATTGGTAACGGAGTTCACCAGACCCCCTGGCTACGTCTCTGGGGCACTTTCCAAATGGGAAGGCCAATAGATTAAGTATTCAAATGCTTACAAAGTGAATTCCAAATTATGTCTGTCATATACTGTAACAAACTTCAACAACAACTGCAAGATGAAATTTTGAGACTTTAAAGTATGAACATGGATACCTTTCTGTGTATCTGAAAGATTCTATGAGCACTTTTCTGTCTGGATGCTTGAATGAAAAAACTGAAGTTGGATATGGAATCCTTGTGAAAAATCGAGACTTTTGAGTATAAACTCGATATATTTCAGAACTAGACTCAGAATGCCCTTCTTGGCACAATTCCCAAAATCTGCCTCTGATCTGTACAGTTTGTACGGCCTCGGGATGCGTGCAAGTCCAAAACCACCTCGATATACGTGCAAAACCACCTCAGTTTGCATGCAAATCCACGTCAGGCTATGTGCAAAACCACCTCGGTCAACATGCAAAACCACCTCGATCACTATGCAAAACCACCTCGGGTTGCGTGCCAGTCTCTGCCTGCATCAAACTCCCCCGTCGAGATTTGTGCCCATGGCTCATTTAAATAATGGAAACAAAACCAAAAGGGGTGTGGGCCATAGGCCACGTGCCCACCCAAATCCCACCAAATTCGACAATTTTTAAGGTTATTCCGCCATCTCTTGCCACGTCTCATGGCAGTGGCGCGTTAGTAGATGTGGTGGTTAGGGGGGCGAAAGTCCCGGGGTCAAACCTGCGGGCTTCTCCTCCCACTGCATATGATTTTTGGATTTGGCTTGGTGCGATTTGGTTTAATATATGGTATATATATTATATGGTTTATAATATGGCATAAATGATATGGTATGGCGCGTTTATTACATTTGGTTGGTTTAATATATATGTTTGGTCTTTGGTTTATGGAAAAGCTTATAATAACATTTAGATACCAAGGGGGGGCCTCGGTGTTGGCAAGGTTGAGGGCCAAGCCCTTGACCACCCCCATTTTTCCCAACCATGGGGTCATGGTGACCTTATTCTAAGGTCTTGGGTTCAATTCCCATAGCCCCAAATTACATTTTTTAACCATTTCCAACCATTTTTTTATGAAACTTCAATTGTTGATATCTTCGTCATTTGGAGGCCGTTTTTCCCAAAACGAACATCCCCGAAATTTTTTTGATGATCTCTTCCACTTTGTAAGATTTACTTTACATTTTGAATACTTTAACTCTATTGAATTTTGAGATGATCCACTTGGATCAAACCTTCCCACTGGAAATCTTTTTGGCCACAAAAAGTATGAAATCATTCAGAAAATAAGTGAGGGTATAATTCCCTCACTCTTTCGGTCTCTAACCACCTTGCTTTTCTTGGATGAATTCCTTTAACCCCACACAAAGAAACTCCATGTCTCCTCTTCGTGAATATCTGACCTTCTTGTCCAATATTACATCTTCCCGAAGTTCATTAAGATACTCAGGAGCAAACTCGTCCACAGAAGGTACTTGAACGTATACATCTTGGTCTATAATCATAGGTGGCTCATACAATTTCAAGTTTTCCACATTAACAACTGAATACATTTGCAGATAAAGAGGCAATTCTAACCGGAAAGCATTATTACCAACTTTGTCCAATATTGTAAAGGGTCCATACCTGATAGGTTTCAACTTTCTACCTTCACCTTGAAGTTGATCTTTGTTGATATGAATCCATACTTGATCACCAATCTAAAAATGATGATCTATGCGATGCTTGTTATGCCTTTTTTTGTATTTGGCCTGACTTGATTCCAACTATTCTTGCACTGCTTGAAGAATTACCTGAATCTGTTGAATAAACCTTCGAGCTTTATCTGCATCAACCTGTTCACATTTCATTCTATCTTTCCCAAATATGAAGTCTATTGGAGACTTTGGCAAGTACCAAAAACATTTATCGAAATGAGACTTTTGAGTAGAAGAGTGTATAGCTCTATTGTAGGCATGTTGTAAATAATGCAATTGCTCATCCCAAAGCTTGGGATGCTTAGCACAATACCCTCGAAGAATATGTACCACAGTCTGGTTGACCACTTCAGTTTGACCATCGGTTTGTGGATGAAAGGCTATGTTTTTCTTCAACTTTGTGTCCATAAGTTCCCATAAAGATGACCAAAATTTCCCAAGATAATGGGAATCTCGATCAGAAATACTAGAAGTAGGAAGTCCAAAATGGACCCATACATTTTGGAAGAACAAATGAGCATTCATCTCA
>ML801326.1:71900-90627 GCA_009831015.1 Picea engelmannii | reverse complement strand
ATTAACCCATTATTTATGTGGTTGATGGTTTTATGCTTTCCTCTTTGAGGAAAAACAATGTAAGGACTTAATCTTTTGTAATGGGCCATATTTTTTTGGCACCAGAGGGATGTACCTGAACAGATGGACTACTAACTTCAAACCAAAAAATGATGTGCCCCCTATTGTTCCAGTGTGGGTACGTTTGTCATATCTATTGCTACATTTTTGGAATGAATACATCATGCGTTGAATTGGAAATATTCTTGGAAAATACATAAAAAGATCTTAACCAAGGTATGGAATATTCACTTGTGTTTGCATTTGTGTGTAAGTGGACTTAGAAAACAGTCTCCTTGAAGAAATCCAATTATCTTTGGACAATTGGAAACAAATCCAACCTATGGACTATAAGAAACTTTCTTTCAAGTGCAAATCATTCCATGAATATGACCATTTCAAAAAACAAATGCACAAAGAATGCACCAGTTGAGCAAGAGATAGATGAAAAGGGTGACTAGTGGAAATAGGAAAAGAAGAAAAAAACCAATGATAAACAAGGCACCTCCTATTCACAACCTAAACAAGTGCCTTCATTAGTAGCTTTATTGAAACCTTCTGGATCAATTGAAGTATCTAGACATCCCTAATCAACTGGACCATCTTCAACTCCATCAAATAGCAATAAAGGTACGCATGTAAATGGATCCAAAGGTAAAGAAAACATCAATAATCTTAATAGGTATGAAGTATTTTTTCAAGGAGATAATATCCCTAGAATAGAAATGTTATCAATACCTACTCTAAATGTTAGAATCTCATTTGAAATCTCGGTGTTAGAAGAAAACCCTGAGATAGTCCCTTATCCAAGAGCTGAAAGTAATATTTTAGATCATGGAAAAGGGTTAGAGCATTCTCCACTAAGGCTTTGCATTCTTTAGGAGGGAATGACCAACATCAAATTCATTTCTTTACCTCTTTTTCAGTCAGCGGCAGCTACAGGGGATTGATCTGTATTATCTTTTTCTTGAAATTTTTTTATCCTCTTTGATGGGAATGACATGTTGAATCACTCTAGTGTCATAGATTTTCAAGCCTTCATAAATCCATGAAAAAACGTTAGAAAAATATTTCATGAGGTTGATATATCTCTACTTGATCTCTGGACTGAGTGTCTTTGACAATTTTATTATCTTTGGATTATCTTGAGTCCTGATGTTGTAATCCTCGACATCTTCATCATTCGCAGTGATCCTGGGATTTCTGGCTACATCGTTTTCATCAAAGATATTTTCTAATGGAACCAATCCTTTGGGGATGATATTGTTTTTTAACTGCATTATATCCCTTCCAGCTATCTAGTTTTGAAATGGGTCGTCGTCATTGTGCACAGTTGTGTCTTCATCTTCTTCGCAACAACACTCATCATCGATGTTTACATTAGTGAACTCATCGCTCATTTGGAGGAACCTCTCCACCTATTTGTCATCTTCAAACACCTGCCAATACTTGATATTATCGGGTACCACGGGCCTGTGTTTGACTTCAATATCATACTTCATGTTGGGAAAAATTGGAATTTTAAACACTGAAGTTGAGGTGGCTAGGGCATCCACAATTTGATTCTACCCCCTGAGGATCATTGACAAATTATACTCTAAGAACTCTTCGAGGAGGTCCAGCACTAGATTCCTATATGCTCTCAGTCTAGGGTACTTGGACTGGTATATACCCTTCACTTGATTTATGATGAGATCATAGTCTCCATGCACCGCTATCCTCTTAACGCCCAATTCTTTCAAGGTTATCAAACCCAAAATTAGTGCCTCATACTCAACAATGTTATTTTTACAATCAAAGGTGAGCTTGTAAGAGAATATCTTCATGCCCACTTTGGGACGGTTGATGCATTCACTGGCCCCAACACCTTCCTTGCTGACAGCCCTGTCAAAGCTCATATTCCACATTTCTTTTTCTGTTTGATTTCTTTGATCTACGCACTCATCTCCTCGACGCATGGCCTTATCTTCAATCGTCATGATAGTTGTTTCCCCCACTTCCTCAAAACTTAAGTCATTATAAAAAATAGAGGAGCCAATTTCGGTGTCGACGAAGTAGATAGGATGATTGTTCGGTTGCATCTTACTACTCACCATGTACTTGAGAAACACCTCTCTGTACAGTCTTATTTCTTGTCCAAAAACTAGGATGGTGGCATAATACATGTCCATCCGCAAGGTTCCCTTTAATTTAGCGGCCCAAGATCTGGATAACAACATGCCAAATTTTGGGGGAATTTTGGAAACCACTACATCCATGACCAGGTTCTTCAATGAAATTTGAGATAATAACACGACCAAGTCTTTGATCAAACCCAAACATTTCACCTTTCTGGAGTCCAAATAGAAAAGATCCTTATAAGGTCTGGTGACGTCCAAGCATAACTCATCCATGACCACCTTTTGCATGAGATTGTGTGACGCACCCCAATCCAGCATGGCGTTATGCAAATTCATGTCATGAATTTTGAGATTGACATAGAAAGGTGAGACTTCCTCGGTATCACCAATTTCTTCTATGCGCGGACTAAATAAGATGGTTGGGTGGTCGTCTTGGATGTTTAGGGTGTCGGGAGTTTCCTCCATCTTTAACATCTTAATGATCTAGTTCATGTATTCTCCCTTCTTTATTAGCTCATTAAAAGGAACAGAGATTTTGATTTTGTCCATTTCGTTCTCAAAAGTAAAAGGAGGAGGATCTTTGTCTACCTTTTTGACACTTGTTTCCTTACTCGCCTCAGGCATTCTCTTTAAGGATTCTTCCTTTAATTTTCCTTTCTCCGTCATGTCCCTCGTTGGATTGTCTTTCTTTGGTTGTCTTGGAGAAGGGGTATCCACCTGAGGTTCCTTTGTGGGACTTGTCTGTGGAGACTCTGCAGACATCTTTCTACTCCTGAGGTTGTATTGTTTTTGAAACTGCATGATTGCATTGTGATATCCCTTCTTGAACTCCTTTGTTTCTGAAAACAATGCATCATCGTTCTCCAGCATAAAACCATCATTTGCGCACATGAATTGATCGTGTTCTCCCTTTGTTAAGAATATGCATGTATTTGTGTCGTCGCAGCAATGCATCTGGTCTTGGATCATCTTATCAAAGTCTTCATTTGCGTAGTTTTTTTGGAATGGAGGTCTTATTTATTGATCACCCTACTCTCTCTGGTCCCTCTTCCTGATCTGCGGGACCAGATCCCTTCTAAAGTTTTGATTTCTGGATTGGAAATCGTTTTGCTCTCTAGTGGTGGGCTTGTTCTCCAAGGACATCCTTTTGATAAGATTCTCCATAGTATTCATCATCAAGTCAAACTTTTTGTCTATGATCGAGAGGTAGAGGGTTACACGTCCCCTTCGGGCTTCTTCCCATTTCTGTCAAAGTTCTATTTGATTTTTCCCAACGCCATAAGATTCACTTCGACTTCAATTGCATTGCTCATCATAGCACCTAAAGTAGTATATATTGTTTCTCTCAGCAACAAGGTTAAATCGATGTCAAATGAATCAGCGTATCGAAGTTGAGTAGCTCTGGGAGGCAGTTTGACTTCTGTGGGGATCGAGTTGTAGACCTTCATGAATATGGTCGAGAACTCTTGCACCATTTCCTCTGGCTATCTTTTCATATTGTTGTATTGTGTTATTAGTTGCAAGGGATTCTTTTTGTATCCCCATCTGGCGAGAAACGATGTTTCAAATGCTATGAAATCGAGGATGCTTGTTGCTAGAAGGGCCTTAAACCACTTCCTGACCTCCCCTGAAATACTATGCGGGAAAAATCTCATTTTTGCATCCTCATGATTGCCCTATTCTAGGTCAACAAAATTATTAAACCAATCCAAGTGCTTTTGGGCAGAGGTGTTTCCTTCAACATCATATAGCTTAATCCTCTGATTATAGTTCTAGGGAAAATCATGTAGTTGGGCCAGTAGTGCAAGAGGGGTGAATCTGGCAGCCATTACTCTAGGAGGGTTTGGAATCGATGGAATGCTCTGAGTGGGGATTATAGCAACTTGCGGGATTTTTTTTAGTATCAAAGATTGAAACCTCTTCTCATTGAAGACTATCTCATCCAATCAGGTTTATGATTTAGAATTGAACAGGGTTTGTTCGAACAGTGTATCAAAATCAAGGTCATCGATTCTTTTTACACCATCTTTGGGTAAGGATAGGCTTTTGTCCAGGTAATAGAAAGGGTCTGGTGCATGTTCCTTTGCTCTGCGCAGAATTTTTTTGGGATCAGGCACGGGCACTACAGGGTCTGAATCAGGATTTGCTCTGGTATAAACTATCTTTGGAGCCAGGATTTATGAGTCATACTAATCTATGATATTGGTCTCATTCACTGGATTTTCTAGGTTAAAGGTTTCAGCCAATATAGATCTTTGACCCACTGTTACCCTCAGGGGTCAAAACTACAACTTTAGTCGTTCTCACAGGGAAAGTTTTATTCAATTTCATACTCGGCAGTGGTGCCAAGAAGTTAGCATTCTGTAAATTCGTTTGGATGAGAAAAAAATGACAGAGGTAACCTATAGACCAACTTTAAGACTGGAAACTAACCTTCTCGGCCTAGAGATGGCTCTCTCTAAAACTTAGTCTCTAACAGATAATGACTTTGAATTATCGAGTAGGTTTATTGCGTTTGTGAAATGTTTCTGGTCATGCTAGCAAGGAAATACAGAACGTTGGGCTATGGAGTCGAATTCCGGAAAATCGAGAGAAATAAATGACTTGGTAACTGGAATATTTTGATAGGATAAAGGCTAAGTAGGCAATGATCTTTCAATTCAAATGTCGTTGTGTGTGGCGAGAGAAAAAATACATGAAGCAACTCATAGCACCTTTGACAAATGAATTATGAATTACATAGAAGAGAACACAAGAGTTTAAATGGAGAAGTCTAGAGCACCACGTGGTGAATTCTAGACTTGTTAAACGTTCCAATTTAAATAGAGTAAAGACATGAATATACAGAGAAACAATAAAGCACATACATAGAAGAGATCACAATACATCATACCACCACCATTAGAATCTTTTTGTCAAAGCTTTAGGACTTTTGCATTATATTTCAATTGGTTCTGAATATTACATTTAATAGTCTACTGCCTACACTACTTTTCCAACCAATGTGTCTTACATTGAAAATATGCAATATATAGAAAAAGATGCACCCCTTGGGATGACATGCTCCCAACTACTACTCCTAGAATTTTGGCTCTAGTTATTCCCTGCCAGATGATCTTTTGAATCGGACTTGCTAAGAATAGGAACCCGACTGTACCCAATCATGTCATAACCGATGTATTTACCATGATCATTCAGTCATCAGCAAGATTTCATCATTAGGAAGTGATGTGTCGTAGCTTCCCCTTTGAACGGGCTTTGATTGATGTCGTGTGATCATTGGTCGTGGTATGCATGTTGTAGATTGGTATGGCGGGTGACTGTGGACTGTCACTCATTTTTTCCATATGGAGGCGACAGTCAAAGGACCACACACCCCCTTCAAAATTGTTGTGGGTTCCGCCTACAGGTGGGTTTTCAGCATCTGCGTGACGTATATCCACCATGCGGATACCTGTTAAATCATTTGTTTCCCGACAGGAATTAGGACACAAGGAGAGAGGAATTTCATGCCATGTTAAAAAAGACAAAAACGGGGTTGAATCAATTATGTTTCTAGTCTTATCTGCAGTCTTGATATTCTAAGCATTTTCCTGAGAGACTAGTTGTGCCTTTTCAGATTCTTTACCTATCTTCCCAAGACCGCGTTCCCCTTCAGCTTCGTTTGAGCACTGGCCAGAGTTGCATGGATGTTTTCCATGGACGGTCCACATTCCTTGAAGTGCTCCATGATTCTCTCCTTTGACCATCTTTGTTCTTCACACAGCTAGATGATCATGTCTTGTGCTTCTCTGATTTTTTTCTTGAGCCAATTTGAATTCCCTTCTCAGCTCTATGATTTTGATGTTTCAACAGTCCTTTCTGCTAACTACTTTCTCAATTCCCTTTTCTCCTAGTACAACTCGGAAATAGTGAATTGCACTTGATTTAGTTTTTGCGATGGATCTATAACATCCATGCTCTCAGTGCCTAACCTTCTCCATCTATCACAGATTTTCCAGCTTGAACCCTTGACAAGTTCTAGCCGAACAACGCGCATGAGTATCTTTGCAGAAATAGATTAAGAGCATGGTTCATTTGGAGCTTAGGCTTCCCCAGGCTCCTTATTCCTCCTTGGCCCGCCTATTTTCCAGGGTAATGGTTGTTGGGGTGACTAGCCTTCCATTGTATTTCATTTTCTTGTAGCCCCCTCTATTCCCGCCTTCGCACTGCGAGATGTTGCTTCTCCTGTGGGCAGAGGGGGATCTACTTTGGGGTCACTAGGGATTTCGTATGAAAATAGAAATGAGCTCCAGTCCTTTCCCAATCACCTAAATTCCTCAACTATCAACAATTTGATTAATGATATGTGGGATAAGTTATTCTTCAACTGGTTTGCTTTAGCTTGGACATTGTCTTCCATTCCTCCTAGACATTGGTGCAAGAAGAAAGGCAAGTTCAAAGGCCTCTTACCTATGAAATGCATCAGCATCCCTATGTGATGTGGGTATATTATTTCAAACATTCTTTCACAGGTGAAATAATTTCTAATCACCTTCAAGAGTTTCTGAAAAGGCTCATGTAGATACTGACTTGGAACACCCGTTCCGATTTTCCTATTCAGGCAGCTTGGTTTGATAAATTCTTCATAGCATAGCATGTCAAAAGTCATGCCCTTCGACCACCTTTCACCACATGGAGGGATCTTCGTCACGGCTGATAGATTTTCCTCCATCACTCGGTATGTGATTCTTGCAATAACCGCATGGAGCCCATTAAATCTGAGCGCGAACTATTATGCCAGTTTCTCATTGTATCCTTGGATTTTCTCGCAATAGTGCATGCATCTAACCTATTCAAAAGATGCCCTAACATTTGTATCTTCGTTGATCAATGCCAAGTATTGAGGCTCAGGCCTCACAGCTCTGCCACTTTGTGCCCTCTTTCTTATGTCTTAGGATGTTGTCATGGTGCAACGTGTGTTTGTTCTGTGTGTGCGATAGTGAAAGAGGACACCCTCTTCGTGCGGAAAATGGATAATGATTTTCATAGTTGATATCTGTTGGAGGGGTGTTAGCAGAAACTTTGCACGATAAACGAAAATGAGTTTAGGAATTCACTATATGGCCCCCAGGTGCCATAAGGACTCTCGGTGTAGGAATGGATCAATGATGTGACAATGATAACGATAGGCTCGTTGCAGTAGGGGAGCATGACAGAAAATTCATGCGTGAAAAAAAAATCTGAGGATGAAAGGATGGTTGTGAGAGGACTTGTCGTCCGACAAACTAGCTTGTGGAAAAAATCCAACAAGTTTCAAACCATGATTTAAGATAGAAAACACGCGGTAATATTAATTGACCAGACTTGTGACATAGTTGATGGCAATCGGCTTTCCCATGGCGAGAAACTCAGGGCTTGTAGAAAAAATCACAGACAACGCATAAACTCGGATGGTAAAAGAGAAACACACAGAATGACTAGCATTTATAATTGATGGGCGAGGTATGGAATCATGACAGAGGACACTAGATCCATGGTGACGATAATTTTTGAAGCAGGCTAGAGATTTGCGCATCACACTCACACAACGGGTACACTTCAGAGTGTGAAAAGTAAAGATGATAAGAGTTGCAGAGTATACGTGATATGAGCATCATGATTTCTTATCCTTTATGACTTCATAATGAGGTGATGATGGTCGTTATATCTGTCGATGTGACCCTTACTCTAACAACTTGCCCCGACCTCTGGCATGTGAAATCCTTATTTTTCTATCAATGGCCTAAATATGAACTCATCTCCTCTGAGTTTCTTTTTCTTTTTTTAAGCATTTGATCTATGCTTCATTCCCCTTAGGATTTTCCTCAGTTTATTTAGGAATAATTGTACCACTGGCCACCGAAATGGCTTCTCCATACTCCATCCTCGTCTCTGGTTTGCATCCACCTTTCTTTGTATCATTTTTTCCATCACCTCTAGTTTTACTTCTATCTCAGCTAATATTCTATCAAATCTCTCTTGATTTGATATTTCATGGCCTCTTTCTGAACCTTTACAATAATCTCCAGTAGAAATTGTCTCCATTTCCTTTATGAACTCCATCTTATTCACTTATGGACTACACCTAAGCCCTCACCTTTAGCAGGTCTCCATACCTCAACAAGCTATCTCCTTGAGCTTGGCCTCTTGGTATTTTATAGTTCTCTGCCTCTGACCCATTATTTAAGAAACGTATTCTCTTTTAGGCTCAACAACTTCCACTTCCTTTGAGAACATGATGTGTCCTCATTATCCAACCTCTATCAAAATTCTACAGGCTCTGCCACTACTTAAGAGCTCACGTGCTCTTCTCATTTAAGAACACAATTGATTCTCTATTATAGCTCCTCTCAGTTGTAATGTTGCTAACACCCTCTTTGTCTACTACCTGCAATATGAAAAAAAATCTTAAAACTAGAGTTATCATAGAAACATTAATAATACCTGCAAGATATGTTCATGATCTTGTCTTCCACATCCAATGCACTTGAATAGACAATTTCCTTTTAACCATGCCTTTGTCTGTTAGATTTATAATATGATCCTCTCTCCCTTTATTTGCAATATCTTTGTCAGTTGCACACAAAGCACATTTGCTTTGTCTTCCTTATTCTATTAGACTTTATTGTTTGATCTCCTTTTCCTGTAATTATCAGATTCAACAATTTGAATGCCTTCTATGTTATTACAAATAATTTTGAATTCCTACCAATTGTATGACAAATTATATTTGCAGGTACATTTACTACATCAACTCACTTTCAAGAGAATAAACCTTGCTCCGATTTACCTCCCAAAGATATTTTACTTGCTCTGATACCACTTGATACCCACCAAGTCTATGACTTCACACTAGGTAGCCTTAAAGAAGTAAAGGATACACTATACGCCTCTAGAAGGAGACTTCAAACCCTTCTGTAACTCCATATTTTATTAATTTCCCCACATACAGTTATTATAAACATTGAAGGATTCAATTTTATAGTTCACAGGTTCACTGGTTTTGTTTGCTACGCAGTTATACCACTATTCCACTTTTCTAATTATGTACTTAGTCGTAGCCTTCACCTTGTAGACAAAGACTATAGTCATATTACACACAAAGTATTCAACACATAATATTAAGTTCTAAGACTTAAACCATTTCAAAAATATACATAGTCAAATTCCAAACAACTCAAAAATATACCTCATAACTTTTGATTATTTGGGTTGGTTTTCATTGATGTCAACCCTTGAAGAAAGTCTGGTAGTGAATTCCAGTAGCACAAAGGTTTGGGTAATGGACCCAAGTTTGTTTGATGTATAATGGTATGATTTTTAATATATTTGAAGGTAAGACTATTCTAGATGGATATTGCATGTCATGCCATTTCCATTGGTATGTGGAATGTCACATAACTCATCACGGTTAGAGAGTTATGGCCATGTGAAGTTGGAGAACCCTCATGAATCATCTAGAATCCCCAAAAGGTCAAAGTAGTCAAAGTGGTTGCAAAGAAGAAATTATTTAAATAAGACAATTCTAGATGGATATTACATGTCATGACATTTCCAGTGGTATGTGTAACGTGACATAAATCCTCACGGTTAGAGAGTTATGTCCATGTGAAGTTGGAGAACCCTCATGAGTCATCTAGAAGCCCCAAAAGGTCAAAGTGGTTGCAAAGAAGAAATCATTTAAATAATAAAGTGAAGTGATGAGTGTACTATAAGTCAAAGTGTATACAAAAGAAATTATTTAAATAATAAATTTAATGGAGAAATTACTAAGTGGACAAGTGATTAGAAGTGGGTTAGCCCTAAAATAAGGAAAGTGGTTTAAGATGGTTAAAAGGTAACCCCTTGAGGAAGCTACATAAAGGTATAAATAAGAGGAAAGGGTCTCTCATTTTAAATACACTTGAGCATATTGAATATCTATAAGTGACTGAGGTAACCAAAGGATATATAAGGCAAATTTCAGAGGGAAGGCTAAGTAAATAAGGCCTAAATTCAAGGGAGTATAAATTCTTTTGATGATGCTTTCTAAGGTATGTTATTTACAAGTCATCTCACCATTTTTGCGATAACTTTTTTCTAGAAGGTTTCAGACTATAAAATCTTGAGGCAGTTGAGGAAACACATCCAAGTAGTTGTGATAAAAAAATTATCTTGTGGGTCATTGTATTTTTGGAGTTACACTCTGTGGAAAATAGGGTTTGTGGCTAGTCCTGAAACTAGTCTAAAACGGGTGTTTCAGGTAAAAACATCATAACTTCTTCATAACATATCCAAATTCAGTAATACCAAAGGTATTGGTTAGATTATATTATTTAGTATTATGTGTACCATTTTTTGATCCCTACAACAAATATTCTGTGTGGGGTACGCTCTACAAGTTCGCTCTCTAGAATAAGCCAGAATTCAACAAGGTATGCCATTTTTGCTATAAATCATTTTCTGAGAGGTTCCAAGTAGTGAAACCTGGAGGAATTGCATAAAAGACACTGAAGAAAATTGTGTACTATTTTCATATCTTTATTCATTACAGGTACACAGTTATGATTATTTCAAGTTAGGGTTGTTGACTAATCCAAAATTAATCATGTGAGACTAAAGTAAATTTTGATGAAAATGCTAGTCTCTTGTTGTTAAAGTTAAGGAAGGTTTGCAGGTATGTGATCATATACACCAGGTCTATTACAGAGTTACAAATCATATTTGGATGATGAAACTGATGAGGGATTTTGGTTGAGGTACATGTTAGGTACATGGTTGAGACGAGTAGTTGATGAGTTGGCACATACATGAGGTGTATAGTTGATGATGTTGGTACATCTTGATGAGTCATAGTTTATGTGTATTTGATGCATGCTTGGTACATATTTGGTGCATGTTTGATGCACTCGTTGATGGTACAAGTTGAGGTACAGGTTAGTGCATGGTTGATGCACTTGTTTATGGTACGGGTTAATTATAGGTTGTTTATGGTACAGGTTGTTCATGGTATAGGTTGTTCACAGGTTGTTTGGTATAGGTTGATTGGTACAGGTTTACAGTAGTATATCTCACAATGATAGTGTGACAGTGGTTACATCATTCTACTTCTACGTCATGGAGGTTGGATGAGGCAAGTTGTCGCCACCTTACAATTGTAGCCGATGAACATAGGGGGTTGTAGCCAGAGAATTGGGCAGTTGGAGCTTCCCTCAAGTTGTAGCCTAAGAAGCTAGGGGCTTGGATCCTCCTTCCAGCTGCATCTGGAAAAAAAAGGAAGTTGGCGCTTCCAATGAATGTAATTCTTAAAGACATATAAGAAAAATCATTATGTGGTTTTCTCCCGCTTTGGGTTTCCACGTAAAAACATTGGTGTACTGTGTATGTGTATGATTGCTCATTTGTTCATTGTTTATTCACTTTGCAACTATTGGATGATAATTCTACATTGATATAACACTTGCATTTTATGGTTAAAAAGGATTAAATTGTTTTATCACTGATTCACCCCCCCTCTCAGTAATCCAACAATAACCATTACGGGTCTGCTCCAAGCTATGGCCCACCAATGTTCTTTTTCACCTCTGAAACAATGTGAACCGTCTAATCAGTTGATCGGATACCAAAACCGTAGTTTATAAATATTACGGGTCTGCTCCTCCTCGTTAATCTCCTTGCACCTTATCGCCTTGATATGGATATTCACCATAGATCCACTCTTCCATTATGATTGATGGTTACCATTTAAACTTTGTCAACCCTTTATCCTTTGACTCCCTCGGGTTTTGATCCACCCAATCAACAGGTATTACAAACTATCATTTTGATCCAACAGTACATGTAGCATCTTTACCTTTGCCAAAGGCCTACATTCACCTTCAACAAATCCTCAAGATCATTGACCTTTACAATGGTTAATGATCACTATAATAGTCTAGAACTTGTTGGCATGATTATACAATGAAGAGCCAACCACACTTTAGCCATATTTCCTTTCTTTGGCTCACTCAACCAACCTGGCCTCACTCTATCCTCTCTCTAACTAACCTCGAGACTTACAATACATATACAAAAGGGATCTGAACTAAAAATTGTTCAGATCCACGAATAACTCAACAATCTCCTAAATATCTTCTCATATCCACAAATTTCTCCAAAAGATCACTAAGATCTCTCTAACTCAATCCACAAACCTGATCTTAGGATTCTACAAATATTCAAGAGATCTACTCACTCTAAAATATCTCAATAAACCAATTCTCACTCACTCATGTTCTCATACATTCGAGAACAATTACATTTTAAATCATCACCAAATCCTTATCCTATGTATCTTACTCCTTACTCATCAAAACATAGGAAATTACAAATAAATCAAGACTTTGAGAACCAACTCCCTTAAAAACACAAGACCTCCTAGTCTAGGAAATTGTACAATAATTTGGAAGCAGGATGCTCCTACATCAGACTCCTCAGGTAAGAAAACGTCCATGATCTCCTGATCTTGATTTCATCACATGGGTTCGCATGGATCCCATATTTTGTGTTGAAGTTCTCCACTTGCTTCATTGTTATTTTGTTGTCTTGTTGCTTCTGAATGTAACTTTTTTGGCTTCCATTTCTTATGTTGTAATGCACCATTGGCTTTTCTTTGGAAATCTACCCTTGTTACTTGGATTTTGTTGCTTCTTGTCTCTTCACTTGCTATGTTGATGTAGCTATTCATTTCCTCTTCATGTCTTCTTTGAAACATCTTCACCATCATCATCCCCATGTTGGTTGTGGAGCCTGATTATCTTCCTGATTCAGAGGCCTTTGTTTTCAACCGTGTTTATACCCCATGAAGACTTTACACCCCAGAAGATTGTACACTCCTCCATGTGGGGGAGTGCACAGGGGGGTTACCCCCTCTCCGGGGTTCCAGGGTGTCCATCCCCTCGGTAGGGGGGTCCGTGGGAAAAATTGCCCCTGAAGGAAAAATTGCCTTGTAAATGTATATTGTAATTTCATAGTAAATCTAGACCGTTCATTAAAAGGTCGTAGATCTGATGGTAGAAGTTGTGTTAGGTTTTTTTTCCCTAGAAGGAAACCCTCTTTTATGAGGGAAATTTATTGCGGCTATGCATCATTGCTAATATTGTATTCTGAGAGAGGGGACTGTGAAAGAAAGAAGAGAAAGTTACAGCGGGTGTGTTGTAGGTTGTGTCCCTTCATTTGTTGCATAATAATAAAGGAAGGACCTGGAAATTTCTCTAGTGGACGTAGCCCACACTGGGTGAACCACGTATATTTGTGTCTCTATTGTATTGTGTATCTTTTGTGTTTTATTTCCACATTTGTTTTATTTTATTGCTCCGCCATCCTGTTTTTGTAACACCTCATTCCTCCAATTACATTGTCCAGTCTATCCTTTGGCCGGTACATCTCTTTACTCCACAATCTGTAGTCTTTTTGCTTCTCCTTGTTGTTGTTGTTGTCTACTAACTATTGCACATTATCTTCATCTATAACTTCAGAATTTATAATCTGATTTTTTCTTGTTCCATTGTTGTTGTTCACTATCTGCTATACTCTTTCATAGTACATATATTCATGACTTTTACTTAGAATACCTCTTATGTCAAAGCCATTTGACACTACCATATGTTCTTCCAACTCTGCAACATTCCTGCAGTCTCCATCAATCACATCATTTACAACCCAAATTTCAAAAAATATCATCTCATCTTCAAGATTCATGATTGAATGTTGAAGATGAATTTTACATTCATCATTTTTATGTTCACCATCTTCATATATGCCCACATTGTTTGAATTAAATTGAACATTAAAAATTCTATCATGATTACGCATGTGTGAACATTCCTCATCTATGGTTGCATTTTCTTTCATTATGAAATCCTGATTACTCAGCAATTTCTCTAAAACTTTTAATTCATCCTCAAAATCAGTGAGCACAATATCAGAGTACCGCCCTCTTTCTTTTTTTATGACAGAATTTTGTATATGTCTACCTTCTCTTCCTTCAATACCTACAACAACATACCTGTGATTAATTTTAAAACCCTAAGAGTCTAAAGACTTTGTTGATGCTTCTAACACTATTCCTATTTGTTCAAATGCAACATCAATTATTTGATTTGGTTCTCCTCTTAACTCATATTTCTTCAACAACTTCTCTAGTAGCTTTATCTCCTCATTATGTTTTAAAATCATTGCATCATAATGCTCCTCTTCTTCAACTTATTTTTGTCTATCCTCATGAGCCAAATATTCTTTGTTTTATGCAGCAATAAACTCCTCTAATTGTCTTCTAGAAGTCCTTTTATTTGGTAATGTATGGTATTCCTCTTGGTTGTCCTTTTGAGACAATCTTGCCTCGTCTTCTGCAACAATAAATTTCTTTAATTGTCTTTCATTTGCTTCTTTGGAAACATGCATATGGGCTCCACCTTGGATTTCTTCATGAGGCATTATGGCCTCATCCTCCATCAGAATGAGTTTATGATCTTGCCTTCTTGAAAAAAAATTATACATTTATTTTTCTTCCTTTTTAATGTAGACGGTGTCACCTGCTAAATCTGCAACCACACACAATATATCAGAAATAAAAACATTAGGCCTTCCAGCCTTACTTGTCATCATATCCATATGTTGATATGATCTTGGCCTCTTGGTATTTTCTGGTTCTCTGCCTCTGAACCATTCTTTGAGCAACCTTTTCTCTTTTAGGTTCTACAACTTCCACTTCCTTTGAGAACATTCACTTGTCCACACTATCCAACCTCTGTTGGAATTCTTCAGGTCTTGCCACTACTTAAGATCTCAAGTGATCTTCTCATTTAAGAAAACAATTGGTTCTCTGTTACAGCTCCTCTCAACTGTAATGTTGATAACACCCTCTTTTCTAATACTTGCAATCTATAAACAAATCTTAAAACCAGACTTATCATAGAAACATCAATAATACCTGCAAGATATGTTAGTGATCTTGTCTTCCACATCCAATGCACTTGAATAGATAATTTCCTTTTAACCATGCCTCTGTATTTCAGATTTATAATTTGATCCTCTCTCCATTTCTTTGCAATATCTTTGTCAATTGCAACTAATGTTTTCTGTGTTACTACAACTAATTTTGACTTCCTACCAGTTGTCTGACAAATTATATTTGTAGGTACATTTACTGCATAAAATCACTTTCAAGAGCATAAACATTGCTCTGATTTACCTCCCAAAGATATTTTACTTTCTCTGATACCACTTGATGACCCACCAGGTCTATGACTCCACACTATGAAGCCTTAAAGAAGTAAAGGCTACACTATAAGCCTCTAAAAGGAGACTTCAAACCCTTCTGTAACTCCATATTTTATTAACTTCTCCACATACAGTTATTATAAACATTGAAGGATTTGGTTCTCTAGTTCACAGGTTCACTGGTTTTTTTTCTATGCAACTATACCACTATTCCACTTTTCTAATTTTATACTTAGTCGTAGCATTCACCTTGTAGACAAAGACTATAGATGCGTTATACACAAGGTATTCAACACACAATATTAAGTTCTAAGACTTAAACCATTCCGCAAATACACATAGTCGGATTCCAAAAAACTCAAAACTATGCCTCATAACCATTACAAGCCTGCTCCAAACTATGGCCCACCAATGTTCTTTTTAACCTATGAAACATTGTGAACCATCTGACCAGTTGATCGGATTCCAAAACAACAATTTATAAATATTACAGGTCCACTCCTTCTCATTAATATCCTTTGTCTTTCTCACCCCGATATGGATAGTCACCATAGATCCACTCTTTCACTATGATCGATAGTTACCATTTAAATTGTTTCAATCCTTTATCCTTTGACTTCGTCGGGGTTCAATCCACCCAATCAATGACTATTACAAACTCTCATTTTGATCCAATGGTACATGTAGCATATTTACCTTTTTCAAACTCCTACGTTCACCTGCAAAAAATCCTCAGGATCATTAACCCTTACAGTGGTCAATGATCACTATAATAGTGCAGAACTTGTTCAAAATCGAATGTTTTCCACGGAGACTTTTCCACTGCAACACAACACATGTAAAAACATATAAATATGAAGCAAAATATCAATCCCTCATAACCTGAGACCTGCAAAACCAGTTTCCATAGAGATTTCACACACCAATACACATCATAACCCTAATAATAGTTGTTTAACTCATCATGAATAGAGACTTCTTCATGTTAAGCTCGAAACAAATCGTTTTTCTATTATATTAGCTCAATGAATTGTACATAAGTTACATAAGGCTCTAAAATGCCTTCTCCGACTTGAAACATTCAAATAATTCCTTCTCTCTGTTCTAATTACTCTTTGTTGGCCTATTTTCTACCTTTTGGCCTGATTATACAATGAAGGGCCAACCACACTTTAGCCATATTTCCTTTCTTTGGATCACTCGACCAACCTGGCCTCACTCTGTCTTCTCTCTATCTAACCTCAAGACTTACAATACATATACAAAAGGGTTCTGAACTAAAAATTGTTTAGATCCATGAATAACTCAACAATATCCTAAATATCTTCTCAGATCCACAAATTTGTCCAAAATATCACTAAGATCTCTCTAACTCAATCCACAAACCTGATATTAGGATTCTACAAATATTCAAGAGATCTACTCACTCTAAAATCTCTCAACAAACCAATTCTCACTCACTCATGTTTTCATACATTCGAGAACAATTACAATTTAAATCATCACCAACTCCTTATCTTATGCATATTACTCCTTACTCATCAAAACATAGGAAATTACAAATAAATCAAGACTTTGGGAACCAACTCCCTTGAAAACACAAGACCTCCTAGTCTAGGCAATTGTACAATAATTTGAAAGCTTGATGCTCTTGAATCAATTGGTCAATAGTCAAGGCTCCAAAGAATCATGGCAGACTTAGTATAAAGGATCCTTCATTGATGAATTTGGCATTGAGAGAAAAAAATCTATGAAGAATGATTACTGGAAAGTAGGACTGGTGGAAAAAATTTGTACATAATATGTACTTTGTGGGGTGAATAAAAAGATGCTTGGAAATGGTTTTAAGGTAAGAGAAGGTTTGTCTATATGGAAGTTTCTCAAAAAAACCATTCTAGATTCAAAATCAACTTTCATTGGTTTATGGGGATGGGCATTCAATTGATCTATGGCACATTAGCAAAGAGAGGGATACAAGGGCCCTCTAGGTGTGCTTTATGCCATTCTAATGTTGAATTGGCTCATTAGTTGTTCTTGGAATGTGAGTATACAGAATAAGTTTGGATGTATGTGATTAATATGATTGAACATAGGTATAGAAAGCTAGACTTGTGGAATATTATGTTTGAGAAGTGGAGAAGTTTCTATAGGTGTTTATTTAAAAAATAACCACTCCTCAAGAGGCTCTTCTCAACACTACCCAAATTTATCTATTGGAAATAATAGCTAGCATGAAATAAATCTATTTTCCATCATGAATTAACCCAGCTAGAGTTGGTGGCAACTAGGGCCAAGGTTTTGTTAGTAGAACATCTCAATTCCAAAGGAACCCAGTTCTTGACCACTCAGGTACTTTATAGGGATCAAGATAATTGGTATGATTGTTTTATCACAAAATCCTCTTCCTCACTAACTAGAGTTAGGAAACCAAATTTCAGATCATGTTCATAGCTTCAATCGAGTCTCTAAGACTTACAATAATGGAGTAAGGACTAGAATTATTTTATTATTTTCTTTGATGGTGCCTTTAAAATGGATCCTTCGGTAGAAAGTGTGGGAGGGATTATCATCCACATGTTGATGCCTAGAAAAGTTATCGACAGTCAACATGGAGAGATCACCTGATAAAGGACCCAATTAGGCATATACGTGTTTGGTATGGTCATCTTCACTGATATGTGGGCCCGGTTACCACTAAGGGGATTTTCTCCTCGAAAGGAGAGTTTTGTTAAAGCTCTTCTAAACTAATGTGTAGAAAATAAAATATTAATCTAACTCTCTTCTAAAGCTACACTATCCCGACTAAGATATGGAAACAATTCATTTCTTAATCAGGAGCAAGAAGAATGATATATATCAAATGAGAGATAAAAATAAATCATCCAATTGTGGAAACATTTCACACAACTTGATAATAATTAGCGCTAATGCTAATGAACTTAAATTCTGCAAATACACTAGCAAGTTTGGGTCATTTTGCAATGGTTATTTCGATGCTCTTGTGACATTATGTCATGGATATTCGAAGAATCTTGAGTCTCTAAAATGTCATTTCATGTGACGTGGCAAGTTCAACGAACTTGAATTAACGTCGCAAGAGCAACGACTAAGTGAAGAATTCATCGAAAGAGCGACACAATAGGGAAATCGTCGCACACTCGACAATATACGAAAAGTAAGTGAAACCATTGCGACGAATCGACTATCGAAACGTTCGTCGCTATTGCGACGACAACATGGTATATAGCGACGATTTCGCTATACAAATTTTGTGGTTTATATAGAAAATTCATCGCGGGATATCTATT
>ML801325.1:377127-387448 GCA_009831015.1 Picea engelmannii | reverse complement strand
GGATTTCTTCAAGGGTTGACATTAATGACAACCAACCTTAATCAATAGTTATGAGGGTTGGATTCCTCATTTCTCAGTTGGATCTTAGAACTACAAGTTGGGTCTTGTATCAGAGAGTTGGATCTCTCATATTCAGTTGGATTTGAAGATATTAAAGGATTGATTTTATTTGTATTAATTCAAGTTAAATAAATAAAAGAATGATATTTTATCTACTTCATACAGTTTTTGTTATTCATGTTTATGAATAATTAATTGAACTGCATATATATTATTCAGTTAATTTAGTTAATCTATGAAAGTGTGAAAAGTAGTCAAAAGTTCCAGACACTGATTCACCTCGCCTCTTAGTGTCAATGTGTGTTTCAAAATATTCTAGTCTCGACAAAGGTTACACGTAGAGGTTAATACCTCATGCAGCTACCATAATATCAACATAGGGGAGAAGAGATAGCTATAGCTATATCTACCACGTTTTCATAAAGGGATGTGCATTGGGTGAGAAAACATAAGCACACAAGAAGAGAGTTCAAAATCACAACTAAACTTTGAAGCTATGAGATGGATGGTGTCATGTTGGACTTGGGTTTTGATGTGAACATCTTGCTAAAGAAATCTTGGGAGTTGATGGGCAAGCCAAGTTTGGTGTGGTCCCCCATTCAACTCAGGCTGGCTAATCAATACCAAATATATCCCATTGGTCGATTGGAGCAAGTAGAAGTAAATAATGGGGGTGAATACTAAAGCATACTTTGAAGTGATTGAGATCATGGATGACTCAGATCACTACCCCGTTCTACTTGACATTAATTGGGAATTTCACAATAATGCAGTTTTGAATCAAAAGAAACGACATATGTCCTTTGAGATAGAAACATTGCACATTATTGCACCATTGGATCCAAATTAAGGTGACAAGTACAATGAGCCCATGAATGAGGATGCACAAAGCTCTATTATTAAAAACATCTATCAGATTACAAGGCACAAGGAGGATTATATCAATCCTAGAATATATGGTGAGCTAAGTTGGAGAAGAATACACTCATATGACATAGATTCAGAGGATGTTATGGAAAGATGGAAATAGAAGTTATCTAAATTTTCCACTAGGAGATGTGCACGGATGACAAAGGCAGTGCATTGGATTGGATCAAAGTTATCTGATGCACCAAGATTTGATGGTGTCGGTCTGGTTGACACGTTCTTGGCACAGATGGAGGAAGTGGTCCCAATAGATCATGGACGTAGTCATCAAAGCAACACACGTGCGTTGGTGGGTAACACATTACAAGAATCTACAAGGATGGGTGTAGGTGGTTGAGTATATAAAGGTGAGGTTACAACCCACATTTGAATTTGAATTGGTAAATCAATGCAAGGGTATTGAATATCCTCAGGTGAATATTTTCTTTTGTGAGAGGTGTTGGACGACTAAGCACATCCCTCACACTCAATGTATCCATCGATTTGTCCATACAATGGACATGGTCCATAGAAGTCAATACATCCAGGAGGAAATAAGAAGTCAAACAGGAGAATTGGGAAGTGTTAATATGAAATCCTATGTGACATTCAATTTCATCGATGAAGTCCCAACATAGAAGGAGGACCTCCTGAAAATTAAGGATTTCATCCTTCATCATCAACTAAAGAATGTCATGTCAAAGGTTGTTTGCGCCTATCACAAACCAATGTAAAAACTAAAGGAGGCGGTACACTACTAGAAAATTGACAGTGACAATGTTGAGGAAGATGACCCAGGGGCATATAGATCAATGAAACCGAGGGCGAGCAGAGGGTTGAAGGAACGACCTCTGATAGCACCACGTCGAACTATGGCCACCCAATTAAGACAAAGAAACATAATATTGGTACCGAAGAAACACCTAAGATGGCCATCACTAGGGATTACTGGGACAACGAAAACGTAACCCGGGTGGTAGAATTGCTAAAAGAATATGAAGACATTTTCCCCCGAAGCTTCTCATAAATGAAGGGAATCGCAAGATCCCTTGAGGCCATGAAAAAAAAATTAAAGCTAGATGCTAAGCCAAAAAAGGGAAACCATATCGCCTTAACCCCAAGTATAAGGAGAAGTTGCACAAACAGTTGGATGAGATGTTGTATGTCGAGACCATTGTTCCCATGGAAGAGTCTGAGTGGATTAGTCCAATGGTGGTGCAACCAAAGAAGATAGGTGACATAAGGATTTTTATCGACCTGTGTAGCCTAAATATGGCATGTGTGTGTGATCCATTCCCTACTCCCTTTACCGACAAATTACAGGAAAATGTGGGTGGACGTGAGGCCTACTCATCCACTGATGGATTCTCGGGATATCATTGAGTCTAAATTGTTAAAGAAGATCAAGCCAAGACAATGTTCATGACATAATGGGGCTTGTTTTCTTACATGGTGATGCCCTTCGGGTTGTAGAATGCACCTGCGGTATTCCCCAAGATTGTGGTCGCAGCGTTCAAAAAAATTATTCATAAGTTTCTGGAGGTGTGCCTAGATGATTGGACGGTGTTCAGCCTCTTAAAATAACATATGCAAGCCCTAAGACTGATGTTGGATAGGAGCTTCGAGCTGTATATTTCCTTGAATTCGAAGAAGTGTATGTTTTGTACATCGTTTGCAATGTTATTCAGACATGTGGTATTCAAGGAAGGGTTGTTAGTCAATCAAGAAAAGATTGTTGCGATACTAGACATGGTAGCTGTTGGAACACATATATCCTTATACAAACTTTAGATTTTAAATAGATTTCTTTCCCATTTAAATAAAAACAACATGCGCTTGATTCTCAACATTGATGAGGTCTCTCGTTCAATCAAACGATCATAATATCTTAAAAGTTATGGAGTCGCCTACTCGTTAACGAGTCAAATCACTAAAGACTACTTTCAAAATGTCAGGTTTCGAAGTTTCACGATACAAGCATTTCCACATGTAGCAACTCCAAAGTCCCGATAGCCGAAATCGCGAAATTGTCTTGAGTGGTAAATCGGGTTAATTAAGGATTAAGAACAATTAACGATTAATAAATCTTATTGTGATTTCTCGTTTCGGGGATCCTAACATATAGCGACTATCAATATCCTGAGACTCGAAACCCCAAAATCTTTGAGGTTAATCGTGATTAATTAAAAGGGTTAAACGCAATTAAAATTAATTAATTACATCGCGATTTCACATTTCGTAAGTTATAGCTCAGGCTGTTATAAAATCTCCTGAGGATCGAAATGTCGAAATTAACTTAATGATAAATATAATTAATTGATGCTTTAACAAATGATTATCTCTTAATTAACCCATCGCCTAATGATGACTCGAATAAATTGAAATTTCGTCTGCACTTTTCCCGAGCATGAACCACCAAAAAATAAATGACATTAATAATGCATTTAGGGTAATCATTCCAAAATAAGATTTTGAGCCACCTCTTGAATCTTATTCATTAAAGAAAGTAAATACTTCGCCAGTAAAGGTATTGGTTGATCGATGCAATTAAGGAAAAGGGATGTAAATTTGAATTTCATTATGTGTTTTTACTGAGCAGTAAGTTTTTCCAGCTAAAGGATTTTACGCATTTCATGTGGCAAATAACAGAGTTCAAAGGCTTGATACCATGGCTCCACGGAAAGCACCTAAAGCGACTAGTGAAATTTCGAGCCATAAAGCAGATGTTCTCTTCGACACCTTGTCCAGAAGCATAGACGTTGTTAAATCCTATACACAAATATCCAATATTCTATAGTATGAGTTGGTAAATTTTTCGGACGATTCAAGTGGCAATGAAAAGGAAGACTTAACTACCAAATACAAAATCGTTGTGCAGTCAGAGTTACATAAAATAACAGCAAGGCCTAGGCTCTTGCCTTACAATGATATGATCAGTTGGGCATTGGAGCACGTGGATATCCCAACCAGAACCATCTTCAATCCACAAAAGATCGCAGTTGGGTCTTTCCAACCTGAACATCTACAGGTTATGTACAAACTATCTCCTGGACCCAATTTTATTTATGACGCTAGTTTCCTAGTCGAATTTCACAAGAAGGAATGTGACCAATATGCAAAAAACCTTCCCGACTTAATTAAGGACTGGTATTCTTGCCCCGAGAAGTTTAGAGTTGATTCCCATGGCGTATATGCAGTTGCCACACTAGAACCTCAAATAATGTATATAGCAATGATGATGTGTAGACTCTACGGGAAAGAAAACACTACCCATTTCTTTTTACAGTGGGTACCTATTATACACACAGTAGTAGAAGGTATTCTTTTGATTGGGCCAAAATATTGTCAGATAATTTGGTTACAGAGATTAAAGAGTATCGGTCACTAAAAGCCAAAGGTCAATTGACCCCTTTCTTCATGTCAGCTTATATCATGGATGCCATCTGTTTTATGACATCTTTTCCTCTAATGGGTTGGAGCTGGACTCCAAATAGTGTCGAACCCATACATATCTATCATTCAAAACTTTGGGAGGAAAAGGCAAAAGATTTCTTTTATAAAATCTGCAACTGGGTAGTGGTGTCAATGCACACCGCTATATACGGCTACCCACCTCCGAGAATTTCCGACAAAATTGTGACTAATCTGGGCAGCATAGCGAACTGTTATATTGAGGAGCATTTCCCCTATATCAGGGTTTTCAGTTGTTCAGTTCCTCCACACGCTCTGCCTCAATTTTTACTGGACCGACCAGTGTGCCACGAAGTACCACATCAAACTATGCTTGGAGGGATTAGTAAAGAGTTGAAAGCAGTTCAGAAAAAGGTATGGCCCTCTTTACCCCTGCAGATTGGTACGTTTTCCTTACTGGATTTCGGTCATTCAAAAGTAGAGGCCGCGATCCTGGGAGAAATCAAGCTGATCGATATCAAATTCAAGAAGCATGATCCATATAAGATCGTAGGTAATCACATGGCTAGTTGTAATTTGAAAAGATATGAAAACGAAGAGTACCCTCAGGACGAGATGTTCTGAGGAGCTAGGTCCTATCAAGAGGTTCTGAATTGAGTTAGAGCTCTATCACCAGATAAAATAACTGAGTTTTATAACTTTCAGAAACATCGAAGGAATAGCCTCCCCAAAGTGTTGCAAGGAGAAAACCTGATGCATCCAACTACACAGCAAATGGATACCCAAGGTTTAGAGACAGTGAGCTCCAGCGGACAAGAAACCCGAAGAAGCTTGGAGAAGACTGAGGTGTTGACTCATAAAGGAGACACCACGCTGACAAATGTATCAAGCGATCAAGATAAAGATCAAACTAAGACCTTGACATAAACAACTACTGACATGATTGAGAAGCCGTCATCCACTGAGATAGGTAGTCCTATCCAGTCCCTCATACCTTTACAGCTCAGTAAAGGTAACCTGAATGCTGAGGTTGTATTCATAGAAGACCTCACACCTATTTCGGAAGCATAAATGCCTCCTTCGAAATTCTTCTTCAGTAAGAAGAGAAGGGTTGTGGTAAAGAGAGAAACGCACCAAAGGGAAGGTGAAACTATCAAAAATCACAGGGTGTTATTAGATGGACAAGCCTTGGCAGAAGAAGACTTTGCTACAGAGGTGGCAGGCTCATTGGGAGCTTTTGCAATGACAAACCAATTTTCAGTTGAGAACTTGAAGGAATGACTGAATCAGAAGGATCTGCTCATAAGCCAATTACAAAGTCAAATACGGACTGTGGAAAAGAATGTCCGGAGTGAAATCAACAGGGGTTTGGAGCAGGCTAGAACCAGTCATAAACAGGAAATTTAGCAACTCAAAGCCAATCTCAACGAAATGAACAAGAATGTGCAGGCGAGTAAAGGACAGGTCATTCAGCAAAGTGAATTGGTGAAGCAACTATAGGACAAGGTAAGCTTGACTGAGAATATGGTTATAGATATAACTGCTTTCCAAGCTCAGGAATTGGGGGTATGTAAGAAAGTGGAATCAACACAACAAATCCTTTTTGATAAGGTGAAAGTTATCCAAAATCACTTTCAGGTGGTAAATCAATCTTTGGATAACATTTGTTTCAGGGAGAAAGAGTTTATTACCGCTCAGACCACTTTCCAAAAGGTTGTTTTGTCCTCGGCTAGAGAAAGAGTATTTGTGGTTCCAGGGTTGTTTGTTTCGGAGCAAGTCAGAGGTGACATAATACTGAAGACATGGGAAGCTAACATAGTTGAAAGTAAAAGAACGGCCAAGGAAGTCAAAGAGGCTTGTGAAGAATCTTTTCATTCATTAAATAAAGAGTCATTAGACCTCAGAACACCTTGAAGTACTGGGACAAGTTGACATAGAAAAACATTAATTTAATATCAAGACAAACTTGGAAGTAGCTTAGGCTGAAATCTCGCATTTAAAATAGATTGATATTACTCATATAGATAGGTGGCTAGTGAGGCCCAATCTGCAGCTACAGACAATAATTTCATAAGCAAAAGAATGGAAGAAATATTGCCTCAATTAGAAAAGAAAGTATATATTTTTGAAGCAAATAATTTAGCAGAACCCTTCGAGCTGGTGGTATAGTTTGTAAGCAGGTGCGTTGAATGTATCAATCAAAGAAAAGGCAGCACCTCTAGGAACCAATAAGGTAACCTGTACACATCATATGTACAGATCATGATCATAAGACTAGCTGTTTTCCGAGTTGGCGAACAAGAAGAGAAAACATCTCTACCAGAGAGATAGAAGAGACACAAGTGAAGTGTTTCACATTTCATATCTTGTAATTTTTACTATTTTAGAAATTAGGAGAATTCCAACTGTTTAAGGTTGAGAATCTTTTGTATAAATATATCTTACTAAGATTGAACAAAGGCTGCTTCTTGCTATATTGTAACTAAGAAAACTTGTCCTTTGTGAGTATTAATACAAGTGCAGACAAGGATTCCAAATTTTGTGTTGTTTGAGTTATGTGCTCTCTTTGTATTCCATATCTCTAGTTTTCTTTATGTTACTCCTTGATAAGTGAATGATCACAATTTAGTACAACATCTGTTCTGATTACATTTCATTTAGTTATCTAATAGTAAACAATTTTTCCTCTGTATTTGATATTATCAAATACAAGACCTGCAAGCTACTCGAATCACTACATTATATATCCTTTCAGGGGTGCGTTCCACTCTTTCTTATACTATAACAAATTAAGATTCTTCTATCATTGATGCCTTAGTTTGTTAATAGTTTTGTAATTTTCTCCCTCGTCACTCTTTTTGATAAATTGACTCAGATGACGAAACACAGCCTCTGTTCTGTTCAGCTATTAATTTCATTTGAGGATTTAATTCTTATACAACTAACGGAAGAAAAAGCACTTTAAAAAGCATTACTTAATTCATGATGCCTGACATTATACTTTGAGCCTTAAGTTTAATCTTAGGAACAACATTAGCTCCCACATCAGTCAGGGAAGCATACGCTACTTTGTTCTACACATGGTATTACAGATGGTTCATTCAAAGCTATGAGAAGGTCATTATGCCACTCGAGAAGTTTTTGCACAAATATATGAAGTACCTTTGAAGACAAGAATGTCAAGAAACATTGGATACATTGAAGGAAAAGTTGGTAACGACGCTTGTCTTAGTATTTCCAGATTGGGAAAATATTTTCCATGTTTAGGTAGATGCATCATCCATTACCTTGGGCGTCATACTCGCACAACCTAGGGAATGATTTAGGTCGATCTCAGAGGCCATCCACCTTCTCCACTTAATACACATTTCTAAGCCACTGGTTTTGATAAACCATGATATTCGCCCTTTTGATTGGGAATGAAATGTAATACCATCTCCATTTGTAATGTAATGTAATTCCTACAATGTTAATGCATAAGATTCCATTAGAACTCCACAGTTAAGCGTGGTTGGGCTAGAGTAGTAATAGGACTAGGAAGTCCTAGTGTTTTACATGCCTATGACATTTTGTAAATTTAGACCAATTTATCCCACATGCATCATGGGAATTATCCTCCTCTCACTCTCTCACATATAATCAAGGTGAAGGAGGTCCTTTAAGTATGCAATGGAGTGTGATGTAAAGCTTGTTGTGAATGAAGCATAACCAACCTCTCTTTATCTATTATTCTCCTCTCACTATCTCATATATGATCAAGGTGAAGGAGGTCCTTTAATCATGCAATCAAATGTGATGTAAAGCTTGTTGTGAATGAAGTGTAGCCAACATCTCTTTCTCTTCATAGATAAGCTACCACATTCTAGCCAGTTTGTGTTCAACAATGTTCTGCTATTTTAATCTTTAACATAAGTTGGGTTTCACTATATTTATGTGTTTCTGCTATATTTTCCTTTGTATCTCATTTCTTTCACAACATAAACCAGATCATCGGTATTAGCATAGTTTTATCTTTATCGTTTCTCAGAGCATGTCCATGACAAGGTTAGGGTACAAAGAGTTGGGTCTCGAGCTAGTTTTGCTTGAGGACAATTTCTCTCCCCAGCCCAAGCGACCTACCATTGTGAAGAAAAGAGAGATGAAAGAGTCGGAGATCCTTTCAAGGCATTGTTCAAGGAAGCTCTCGTGCAATAGAGGAAGGAGATGATGGATAAATTCACTCATATCCTTCGATGACTACCGATGGTGGCCGAGGCATATTTGACAAGCAACCATTTCGAAGGTGCAACAACCTTCAAGATACAAGTCAATTTTCATATCCCGTTATTTGAAGGCCAGATAGATGTAGATGATCTAGAAAAATGGTTGAATTTGCTAGAAGGTTGTTACTCTGTCCAAAAAAATTATGATAGCGAAAAGGTCACTTTCACACTCCTTAAAGCCCTTCCCCATGTTAGTGTTGGATCATGTTGTCATTGATGTCAAAGGATTGATTGATTGATTGATTGATTGATGCCAAAGGATTGATTGATGTCAAAGGAATAATGTCTTGTCATAAGCATACTGATGTAATATGTATTATCCTTGATATGAATGGATTGATGTCAAGTGGAATCATAGTCATATGATGTCATGCATAGATGAAGATGGATCGAGGTGGCTTCATTGATATATGATGCGTAGTTGGACTGATGTAAATATGATTCATTATTGTCTTGATAAGGAGTACAAATGGATGAACTCCAAAGTGGTCCCCTTATGGTGAAAGCCCTCACAGGAAGACGCTTTGTGGTTGAGTTATCCTAGAAGTATGGTTAAAGAACCCATTCTTAATTGTGGAAAAATGAGATGAATATCAGTGAATTTGCCAGTGCAACTATGCTAGATGAATAGTGTTTGTCAAGCCATTTCCGATGGTATGTGGAACGTCACATAACTCCTCACGGTTTCAAAGTTATGGCCTTACGAAGTTGGAGGACCCTCATATGTTGGCTTGAAGCCCCAAAAGGTCAAAGAAGTCAAAGTGCTTGCAAAGAATGAGGATTATTTAAATAATAATGTGAAGTGACAAAACCAAAGAAGACTATTTAAATAATAAAGTGAAGTGACAAAGTCAAGGAAGATTATTTAAATAATAAAGTAAATGGAGAACTTTCTAATTATGGAAAGTGGTTAACCCTAAAAAGAGGAAAATGGGTTAAGTAGTCAAGTGGCTATTGGATATATGGACAAGTGGAAAATTGGGCAAAGTTGGGCATAAGTGGTTATGTGGACAAAGTGACCTAGAAGAGGCTTCTAAGGAAGCTACTTGGAAAGTATAAATAAGAGGCAAGGGTCTCTTGTGAGAATATCTCTTGAGCATATAATTGAAGATCTATTCTAAGAGAGAGAGAGTGACTGGAGGATCTCATGGACACATCAAAGTTTCTGTAAGTCTGAGATCTTGACGATGAAAGTTTCGGAAGTTCAGAAACCCTAATTTCTGAAGGAGTACCCAAGTAGCAGTGGGACAAGGAGCATACATACGCAGGCTGTAGTGAGCCAGAGCGTGTACACATGCGCACTGAAGAAAGACAGAGCATGTACAGTTGATGAAGTCATGAAGATTTGAGTGTAAGTTGGTGCTAAGTTCTTGACGGTTGAAGCAAGTTTCAGATCTGCATTATATGGGCTTAGATCCCCCATAGAAACTCTGGTATGGTTACATAGTTGTCTTGATGGATACTCTTGCATATTGTATGGTGGATGCTTGAAGCATTCTTGGTATGGCTGTTACGATTTGGTTTGTGTTGGTTGATGGAGTGAGCAACACTCTTATGTTTCAGTACTGATATGATTTCCATAGTATACTTGTTGCTTACACATGATTAAGTAGCATTCATATTGTATGATTGAGGAGCATGAGTAAGTTGTGGGAGAGCATGGATATGTTGTGATTGGTTCT
>ML801325.1:312518-377027 GCA_009831015.1 Picea engelmannii | reverse complement strand
TTATCTAACAATTCATCACTCTATCCATAAACCAAATACCATAAACCCTTACATCAAACCATGTGCCACAACCTCACTGTTATGTAGCCTCAAGCTAAACCAACACATCACAACCAAAAGACCAATACCCATATGCCAAATACCAACAACAAAATACCAACTGTATCCCTCAACAAATCTGATATATGCAACAACACTGAACATCCAATACCATCTCAAGGGCTAAACCTAGCTCACAAAACATACCTCAAACAAGATGTGCCATATCTCTCATAAATAGACCCCAACCATGTTGTTGTCGTGATTTTTCTGCCGCACTTTTTCTGTCGCAATTTTTCTGTCATGATTTTTCTGCGGCACTTTTTCTGCCAAGATTTTTCTGCCAAGATTTTTCTGTCGCTATTTTTCTACGTCACTTTTTTTGCCACACTTTTCCTACCGCAATTTTTCTATCACACTTTTTCTGCTGCACTTTTTCTACCGCATTTTTCCTGGCGCGCTTTTTCTGCTGCAAATTTTCTCTATCAATAATACCTACCCAAATAACCTTTCACAAAAATAGATATTGAATGATATTCAAGTGTGATTAAATGAGAGAGTTTTGTCTCTTATTTATACTTTCATGTAGCATTACACTTTCCTTATTTTAGGGAGTTCTCCATTTACTTTATTATTTAAATAATTTCTTTTGCAAACACTTGACTTTTGGGGGCTTTTATATGACTCATGAGGGTTCTTCAACTTCATATGGCCATAACTCTCTAACCATGAGGAGTTATGTGACGTTCCACATAACACCAGAAATGGCATGATAAGCACTATCCATCTAGGATAGTTTCACTAACAAATTCACTGACCTTCATCTCATTATTCCACAATTAAGCATGGGTTCTCTAACCATACTTTTAGGATAACTCAATCCGCAAAGCGTCTTCCCATGAGGGATTTCACCATAAGGGGACCACTTTGGATTTCATCCATTTGTACTTCTTATCAACCATGACAAGACAATAATGAGTCATCTTTACATCAAACAAACTTGGGTCCATTACCCAAACCCTTGTGCTATCAGGATTTCTTCAAGGGTTGACATTAATGACAACCAACCTTAATCAATAGTTATGAGGGTTGGATTCCTCATTTCTCAGTTGGATCTTAGAACTACAAGTTGGGTCTTGTATCAGAGAGTTGGATCTCTCATATTCAGTTGGATTTGAAGATATTAAAGGATTGATTTTATTTGTATTAATTCAAGTTAAATAAATAAAAGAATGATATTTTATCTACTTCATACAGTTTTTGTTATTCATGTTTATGAATAATTAATTGAACTGCATATATATTATTCAGTTAATTTAGTTAATCTATGAAAGTGTGAAAAGTAGTCAAAAGTTCCAGACACTGATTCACCTCGCCTCTTAGTGTCAATGTGTGTTTCAAAATATTCTAGTCTCGACAAAGGTTACACGTAGAGGTTAATACCTCATGCAGCTACCATAATATCAACATAGGGGAGAAGAGATAGCTATAGCTATATCTACCACGTTTTCATAAAGGGATGTGCATTGGGTGAGAAAACATAAGCACACAAGAAGAGAGTTCAAAATCACAACTAAACTTTGAAGCTATGAGATGGATGGTGTCATGTTGGACTTGGGTTTTGATGTGAACATCTTGCTAAAGAAATCTTGGGAGTTGATGGGCAAGCCAAGTTTGGTGTGGTCCCCCATTCAACTCAGGCTGGCTAATCAATACCAAATATATCCCATTGGTCGATTGGAGCAAGTAGAAGTAAATAATGGGGGTGAATACTAAAGCATACTTTGAAGTGATTGAGATCATGGATGACTCAGATCACTACCCCGTTCTACTTGACATTAATTGGGAATTTCACAATAATGCAGTTTTGAATCAAAAGAAACGACATATGTCCTTTGAGATAGAAACATTGCACATTATTGCACCATTGGATCCAAATTAAGGTGACAAGTACAATGAGCCCATGAATGAGGATGCACAAAGCTCTATTATTAAAAACATCTATCAGATTACAAGGCACAAGGAGGATTATATCAATCCTAGAATATATGGTGAGCTAAGTTGGAGAAGAATACACTCATATGACATAGATTCAGAGGATGTTATGGAAAGATGGAAATAGAAGTTATCTAAATTTTCCACTAGGAGATGTGCACGGATGACAAAGGCAGTGCATTGGATTGGATCAAAGTTATCTGATGCACCAAGATTTGATGGTGTCGGTCTGGTTGACACGTTCTTGGCACAGATGGAGGAAGTGGTCCCAATAGATCATGGACGTAGTCATCAAAGCAACACACGTGCGTTGGTGGGTAACACATTACAAGAATCTACAAGGATGGGTGTAGGTGGTTGAGTATATAAAGGTGAGGTTACAACCCACATTTGAATTTGAATTGGTAAATCAATGCAAGGGTATTGAATATCCTCAGGTGAATATTTTCTTTTGTGAGAGGTGTTGGACGACTAAGCACATCCCTCACACTCAATGTATCCATCGATTTGTCCATACAATGGACATGGTCCATAGAAGTCAATACATCCAGGAGGAAATAAGAAGTCAAACAGGAGAATTGGGAAGTGTTAATATGAAATCCTATGTGACATTCAATTTCATCGATGAAGTCCCAACATAGAAGGAGGACCTCCTGAAAATTAAGGATTTCATCCTTCATCATCAACTAAAGAATGTCATGTCAAAGGTTGTTTGCGCCTATCACAAACCAATGTAAAAACTAAAGGAGGCGGTACACTACTAGAAAATTGACAGTGACAATGTTGAGGAAGATGACCCAGGGGCATATAGATCAATGAAACCGAGGGCGAGCAGAGGGTTGAAGGAACGACCTCTGATAGCACCACGTCGAACTATGGCCACCCAATTAAGACAAAGAAACATAATATTGGTACCGAAGAAACACCTAAGATGGCCATCACTAGGGATTACTGGGACAACGAAAACGTAACCCGGGTGGTAGAATTGCTAAAAGAATATGAAGACATTTTCCCCCGAAGCTTCTCATAAATGAAGGGAATCGCAAGATCCCTTGAGGCCATGAAAAAAAAATTAAAGCTAGATGCTAAGCCAAAAAAGGGAAACCATATCGCCTTAACCCCAAGTATAAGGAGAAGTTGCACAAACAGTTGGATGAGATGTTGTATGTCGAGACCATTGTTCCCATGGAAGAGTCTGAGTGGATTAGTCCAATGGTGGTGCAACCAAAGAAGATAGGTGACATAAGGATTTTTATCGACCTGTGTAGCCTAAATATGGCATGTGTGTGTGATCCATTCCCTACTCCCTTTACCGACAAATTACAGGAAAATGTGGGTGGACGTGAGGCCTACTCATCCACTGATGGATTCTCGGGATATCATTGAGTCTAAATTGTTAAAGAAGATCAAGCCAAGACAATGTTCATGACATAATGGGGCTTGTTTTCTTACATGGTGATGCCCTTCGGGTTGAAGAATGCACCTGCGGTATTCCCCAAGATTGTGGTCGCAGCGTTCAAAAAAATTATTCATAAGTTTCTGGAGGTGTACCTAGATGATTGGACGGTGTTCAACCTCTTAAAATAACATATGCAAGCCCTAAGACTGATGTTGGATAGGAGCTTCGAGCTGTATATTTCCTTGAATTCGAAGAAGTGTATGTTTTGTACATCGTTTGCGACGTTATTCAGACATGTGGTATGCAAGGAAGGGTTGTTAGTCAATCAAGCAAAGATTGTTGCGATACTAGACATGGTAGCTGTTGGAACACATATATCCTTATACAAACTTTAGATTTTAAATAGATTTCTTTCCCGTTTAAATAAAAACAACATGCGCTTGATTCTCAACGTTGATGAGGTATCTCATTCAATCAAACGATCATAATCTCTTAAAAGTTATGGAGTCGCCTACTCGTTAACGAGTCAAATCACTAAAGACTACTTTCAAAATGTCAGGTTTCGAAATTTCACGATACAAGCATTTCCACATGTAGCAACTCCAAAGTCCCGATAGCCGAAATCGCGAAATTGTCTTGAGTGGTAAATCGGGTTAACTAAGGATTAAGAACAATTAACGATTAATAAATCTTATTGTGATTTATCGTTTCGGGGATCCTAACATATAGCGACTATCAATATCCTGAGACTCGAAACCCCAAAATCTTTGAGGTTAATCGTGATTAATTAAAAGGGTTAAACGCAATTAAAATTAATTAATTACATCGCGATTTCGCATTTCGTAAGTTATAGTTGAGGCTATTATAAGATCTCACGAGGATCGAAATGTCGAAATTAACTTAATGATAAATATAATTAATTGATGCTTTAACAAATGATTATCTCTTAATTAACCCATCGCCTAATGATGACTCGAATAAATTCAAATTTCGTCTGCATTTTTCCCGAGCATGAACCACCAAAAAATAAATGACATTAATAATGCATTTACAGTAATCATTCCAAAATAAGATTTTGAGCCACCGCTTGAATCTTATTCATTAAAAAAAGTAAATACTTCGCCAGTAAAGGTATTGGTTGATTGACGCAATTAAAGGAAAAGGGATGTAAATTTGAATTTCATTATGCGTTTTTACTGAGCAGTAAGTTTTTCCAGCTAAAGGATTTTACGCATTTCATTTGGAAAATAACAAAGTTCAAAGGCTTGATACCATGGCTCCACGGAAAGCACCTAAAGCGATTAGTGAAATTTCGAGCCATAAAGCAGATGTTCTCTCCGACACCTTGTCCAGAAGCATAGACACTGTTAACTCCTATACACAAATATCCAATATTCTACCGTATGAGTTGGTAAATTTTCCAGACGATTCAAGTGGCAATGAAAAGGAAGACTTAACTACCAAATACAAAATCGTTGTGCAGTCAGAGTTACATAAAATAGCGGCAAGGCCTAGGCTCTTGCCTTACAATGATATGATCAGTTGGGCGTTGGAGCACGTGGATATCCCAACCAGAACCATCTTCAATCCACAAAAGATCGCAGTTGGGTCTTTCCGACCTGACAACTACAGGTTATGTACAAACTATCTCATGGACCCAATTTTATTTATGACGCTAGTTTCCTAGTCGACTTTCACAAGAAGGAATGTGACCAATATGCAAAAAACCTTCCCGACTTAATTAAGGACTGGTATTCTTGCCCCGAGAAGTTCAGAGTTGATTCCCATGGCGTATATGCAGTTGCCGCACTAGAACCTCAAATAATGTATATAGCAATGATGATGTGTAGACTCTACGGGAAAGAAAACACTGCCCATTTCTTTTTACAATGGGTACCTATTATACACACAGTAGTAGAAGGGTATTCTTTTGATTGGGCCAAAATATTGTCAGATAATTTGGTTACAGAGATTAAAGAGTATCGGTCACTAAAAGCCAAAGGTCAATTGACACCTTTCTTCATGTCAGCTTATATCATGGATGCCATCTGTTTTATGACATATTTTCCTCTGATGGGCTGGAGATGGACTCCAAATAGTGTCGAACCCATACATATCTATCATTCAAAACTTTGGGAGGAAAAGGCGAAAGATTTCTTTTATAAAATCTGCAACTGGGTAGTGGTGTCAATGCACACCGCTATATACGACTACCCACCTCCCAGAATTTCCGACAAAATTGTCACTAATCTGGGCAGGATAGCGAACTTTTATATTGAGGAGCATTTCTCCTATATCAGGGTTTTCAGTTGTTCAGTTCCTCCACACGCTCTGCCTCAATTTTTACTAGAACAACCAGTGTGCCGCAAAGTACCACATCAAACTGTGCTTGGAGGGATTAGTAAAGAGTTGAAAGCAGTTCAGAAAAAGGTATGGCCCTCTTTACCCCTGCAGATTGGTACATTTTCCTTACTGGATTTCGGTCATTCAAAAGTAGAGGCCACGATCCTGGGAGAAATCAAGCTGGTCGATATCAAATTCAAGAAGCATGATCCATATAAGATCGTAGGTAATCACATGGCTAGTTGTAATTTGAAAAGATATGAAAACGAAGAGTACCCTCAGGACGAGATGTTCTGAGGAGCCAGGTCCTATCAAGAGGTCCTGAATTGAGTTCGATCTCTGTCACCAGATAAAATAACTGAGTTTTATAACTTTCAGAAACATCGAAGGAATATCCTCCCCAAAGTGTTTCAAGGAGAAAACCTGATGCATCCAACTACACAGCAAATGGATACCCAAGGTTTAGAGACAGTGAGCTCCAGCGGACAAGAAACCTGAAGAAGCTTGGAGAAGACTGAGGTGTTGACTCATAAAGGAGACACCACACTGACAAATGTATCAAGCGATCAAGATAAATATCAAACTAAGACCTTGACATAAACAACTACTGACATGAACGAGAAGTCGCCATCCACTGAGATAGGTAGTCATATCCAGTCCCTCATACCTTTACAGCTCAGTAAAGGTAACCTGAATGCTAAGGTTGTATTCATAGAAGACCTCACACCTATTTCGGAAGCATAAATGCCTCCTTCAGAATTCTTCTTCAATAAGAAGAGAAGGGTTGTGGTAAAGAGAGAAATTCACCAAAGGGAAGGTGCAACTATCAAAAATCACAGGGTGTTATTAGATGGACAAGCCTTGGCAGAAGAAGACTTCGCTACAGAGGTGGCAGGCTCGTTGGGAGATTTTGCAACGACAAACCAATTTTCAGTTGAGAACTTGAAGGAATGACTGAATCAGAAGAATCTGCTCATAAGCCAATTACAAAGTCAAATACGGACTGTGGAAAAGAATGTCCGGAGTGAAATCAACAGGGGTTTGGAGCAGGCTAGAACCAGTGATAAACAGGAAATTCAGCAGCTCAAAGCCAATCTCAACGAAATGAACAAGAATGTACAGGCGAGTAAAGGACAGGTCATTCAGCAAAGTGAATTTGTGAAGCAACTATAGGACAAGGTAAGCTTGACTGAGAATATGGTTATAGATATAACTGATTTCCAAGCTCAGGAATTGGGGGTATGTAAGAAAGTGGAATCAACACAACAAATCATTTTTGATAAGGTGAAAGCTATCCAAAATCACTTTCAAGTGGTAAATCAATATTTGGATAACATTTGTTTCAGGGAGAAAGAGTTTATTACCGCTCAGACCACTTTCCAAAAGGTTGTTGTGTCCTCGGCTAGAGAAAGAGTATTTGTGGTTCCAGGGTTGTTTGTTTCGGAGCAAGTCAGAGGTGACATAATACTGAAGACATGGGAAGCTAACATAGTTGAAAGTAAAAGAACGGCTAAGGAAGTCAAGGAGGCTTGTGAAGAATCTTTTCATTCATTAAATAAAGAGTCATTAGACCTCAGAACGCCTTGAAGTACTGGGACAAGTTGACATAGCAAAACATTAATTTAATATCAAGACAAACTTGGAAGTAGCTTAGGCCGAAATCTCGCATTTAAAATAGATTGATATTACTCAGATAGATAGGTGGCTAGTGAGGCCCAATCTGCAGCTACAGACAATAATTCCATAAGCAAAAGAATGGAAGACAGATTGCCTCAATTAGAAAAGAAATTATATATTTTTGAGGCAAATAATTTAGCAGAACCCTTCGGGTTGATGGTACAATTTGTAAGCAAGTGCGTTGAATGTATCAGTCAAAGAAACGGTAGCACCTCTGGGAACCAATAAGGTAACCTGTACACATCATATGTACAGATCATGATCAGAAGACTAGCTGTTTTCCGAGTTGGCGAACAAGAAGAGAAAACGTCTCTACCAGAGAGATAGAAGAGACACAAGTCAAGTGTTTCACATTTCATATCTTGTAATTTTTACTATTTTAGAAATTAGGAGAATTCCAACCGTTTAAGGTTGAGAATCTTTTGTATAAATATATCTTACTAATATTGAACAAAGGTTGTTTCTTGCTATATTTTAACTAAGAAAACTCGTCCTTTGTGAGTATTAATACAAGTGCAGACAAGGATTCCAAATTTTGTGTTGTTTGAGTTATGTGCTCTCTTTGTATTCCATATCTCTAGTTTTCTTTATGTTACTCCTTGATAAGTGAATGATCGCAATTTAGTACAACATCTGTTGTGATTACATTTCATTTAGTTATCTAATAGTAAACAATTTTTCCTCTGTGTTTGATATTAGCAAATACAAGACCTGCAAGCTACTCGAATCACTACATTATATATCCTTTCAGGGGTGCGTTCCACTCTTTCTTATACTATAACAAATTAAGATTCTTCTATCATTGATGCCTTAGTTTGTTAATAGTTTTGTAATTTTCTCCCTCATCACTCTTTTTGATAAATTGACTCAGACGACGAAACACGACCTCTGTTCTGTTCAGCGATTAATTTCATTTGAGGATTTAATTCTTATACAACTAATGGAAGAAAAAGCACTTTAAAAAGCATTCCTTAATTCCTGATGCCTGACATTATACTTTGATCCTTAAGTTTAATCTTAGGAACAACAGTAGCTCCCACATCAGTCAGGGAAGTATACGCTACTTTGGTCTACACATGGTATTACAGACGGTTCATTCAAATCTATGAGAAGGTCATTATGCCACTCGAGAATTTTTTTCACAAATATATGAAGTACCTTTGAAGACAAGAATTTCAAGAAACATTGGATACATTGAAGGAAAAGTTGGTAACGACGCTTGTCTTAGTATTCCCAGATTGGGAAAATATTTTCCATGTTTAGGTAGATGCATCATCCATTACCTTGGGCGTCATACTCACACAACCTAGGGAATGATTTAGGTCGATCTCAGTGGCCATCCACCTTCTCCACTTAATACACATTTCTAAGCCACTGGTTTTGATAAACCATGATATTCGCCCTTTTGATTGGGAATGAAATGTAATACCATCTCCATTTGTAATGTAATGTAATTCCTACAATGTTAATGCATAAGATTCCATTAGAACTCCACAGTTAAGCGTGGTTGGGCTAGAGTAGTAATAGGACTAGGAAGTCCTAGTGTTTTACATGCCTATGACATTTTGTAAATTTAGACCAATTTATCCCACATGCATCATGGGAATTATCCTCCTCTCACTCTCTCACATATAATCAAGGTGAAGGAGGTCCTTTAAGTATGCAATGGAGTGTGATGTAAAGCTTGTTGTGAATGAAGCATAACCAACCTCTCTTTATCTATTATTCTCCTCTCACTATCTCATATATGATCAAGGTGAAGGAGGTCCTTTAATCATGCAATCAAATGTGATGTAAAGCTTGTTGTGAATGAAGTGTAGCCAACATCTCTTTCTCTTCATAGATAAGCTACCACATTCTAGCCAGTTTGTGTTCAACAATGTTCTGCTATTTTAATCTTTAACATAAGTTGGGTTTCACTATATTTATGTGTTTCTGCTATATTTTCCTTTGTATCTCATTTCTTTCACAACATAAACCAGATCATCGGTATTAGCATAGTTTTATCTTTATCGTTTCTCAGAGCATGTCCATGACAAGGTTAGGGTACAAAGAGTTGGGTCTCGAGCTAGTTTTGCTTGAGGACAATTTCTCTCCCCAGCCCAAGCGACCTACCATTGTGAAGAAAAGAGAGATGAAAGAGTCGGAGATCCTTTCAAGGCATTGTTCAAGGAAGCTCTCGTGCAATAGAGGAAGGAGATGATGGATAAATTCACTCATATCCTTCGATGACTACCGATGGTGGCCGAGGCATATTTGACAAGCAACCATTTCGAAGGTGCAACAACCTTCAAGATACAAGTCAATTTTCATATCCCGTTATTTGAAGGCCAGATAGATGTAGATGATCTAGAAAAATGGTTGAATTTGCTAGAAGGTTGTTACTCTGTCCAAAAAAATTATGATAGCGAAAAGGTCACTTTCACACTCCTTAAAGCCCTTCCCCATGTTAGTGTTGGATCATGTTGTCATTGATGTCAAAGGATTGATTGATTGATTGATTGATTGATGCCAAAGGATTGATTGATGTCAAAGGAATAATGTCTTGTCATAAGCATACTGATGTAATATGTATTATCCTTGATATGAATGGATTGATGTCAAGTGGAATCATAGTCATATGATGTCATGCATAGATGAAGATGGATCGAGGTGGCTTCATTGATATATGATGCGTAGTTGGACTGATGTAAATATGATTCATTATTGTCTTGATAAGGAGTACAAATGGATGAACTCCAAAGTGGTCCCCTTATGGTGAAAGCCCTCACAGGAAGACGCTTTGTGGTTGAGTTATCCTAGAAGTATGGTTAAAGAACCCATTCTTAATTGTGGAAAAATGAGATGAATATCAGTGAATTTGCCAGTGCAACTATGCTAGATGAATAGTGTTTGTCAAGCCATTTCCGATGGTATGTGGAACGTCACATAACTCCTCACGGTTTCAAAGTTATGGCCTTACGAAGTTGGAGGACCCTCATATGTTGGCTTGAAGCCCCAAAAGGTCAAAGAAGTCAAAGTGCTTGCAAAGAATGAGGATTATTTAAATAATAATGTGAAGTGACAAAACCAAAGAAGACTATTTAAATAATAAAGTGAAGTGACAAAGTCAAGGAAGATTATTTAAATAATAAAGTAAATGGAGAACTTTCTAATTATGGAAAGTGGTTAACCCTAAAAAGAGGAAAATGGGTTAAGTAGTCAAGTGGCTATTGGATATATGGACAAGTGGAAAATTGGGCAAAGTTGGGCATAAGTGGTTATGTGGACAAAGTGACCTAGAAGAGGCTTCTAAGGAAGCTACTTGGAAAGTATAAATAAGAGGCAAGGGTCTCTTGTGAGAATATCTCTTGAGCATATAATTGAAGATCTATTCTAAGAGAGAGAGAGTGACTGGAGGATCTCATGGACACATCAAAGTTTCTGTAAGTCTGAGATCTTGACGATGAAAGTTTCGGAAGTTCAGAAACCCTAATTTCTGAAGGAGTACCCAAGTAGCAGTGGGACAAGGAGCATACATACGCAGGCTGTAGTGAGCCAGAGCGTGTACACATGCGCACTGAAGAAAGACAGAGCATGTACAGTTGATGAAGTCATGAAGATTTGAGTGTAAGTTGGTGCTAAGTTCTTGACGGTTGAAGCAAGTTTCAGATCTGCATTATATGGGCTTAGATCCCCCATAGAAACTCTGGTATGGTTACATAGTTGTCTTGATGGATACTCTTGCATATTGTATGGTGGATGCTTGAAGCATTCTTGGTATGGCTGTTACGATTTGGTTTGTGTTGGTTGATGGAGTGAGCAACACTCTTATGTTTCAGTACTGATATGATTTCCATAGTATACTTGTTGCTTACACATGATTAAGTAGCATTCATATTGTATGATTGAGGAGCATGAGTAAGTTGTGGGAGAGCATGGATATGTTGTGATTGGTTCTGGTTCAGATCGGACAGTGAATGATAGAAGTGGATGTGACTAAGGGCTATAGAGGATATGAGTTTTCATGGAGAGAAAACCCTAGTTTTTCATAAGGCACACGCAGGCTATAGTACAGACAGGTCGCGTACATGAGTTGTACTATCGGTAGGGCACGTACATACGCATGATGCACTACTGACAGGTCGTGTACCTGTTGACAAATTGGTATCTATTGAGGATTGATTCCTCTTCTCAGTTGGTGTTGAGTTGTGTAAGTTGAGTCTTGCATTATAGAGTTGGTGCTCTTGTGGAGTTGTAACTCTATTCAGTTGTTGTTCATAACCCAAGGATTATAGTCTATAATAAAAAGAAAATTGTACATACATCTTGTGTTCTTGTTTTCCTTGTGATAATGACTTATTGATGATATATGTTGTTGATGCATGTTCACATTTAACATGTTATAAATGACAACATTAAGTAATGAGTAGATGGTGATTGCTAACTAAAGAGTTTTGTGAAAGGGAAAAGTTTGAAAAAGAGCACCACACTCATTCACCCCCCCCCCCTAAGTGTGGTCGGTGTGTCCAACCATTAGAGCTTGGTGGGAGGGTTAATAAGAGAGGTACACAACAGATGAATCTACGCCATTTGTAGGTTCCTTTAAGGAGGAGTTCTACCATGTAGAAAAATATGATGACAAGTACATGAGATGGACGACTCTACATCAGAAAATAGACCAGACGATGCTTGAATACACTAACATCTTTCATACCTTGCACTCAAAGTTGGGTATTAAAGACTTCAAGCGAAACTTGGTTTTGAATTACCACGTTGGTCTGCATGGGTACACTCAAACAGAGATGGATTTCTTGGACATCTCCTCAATGGGAGTTTCTTATCAATATGCAATCAAAATTGAGCAGAAATTCAAACAGTTGAGTAAGCGGGAGTTCAGGTTTATAAATACGCCACAACATAAGCATGGAAAAGGCAACACTAACTCACAGAATGAAGGACAAAGCAAGGAGAGTCAATCTCAATGAAATCAATCCAAGCAACCGGCTAAGAAGGGTGATGGGAAGTCTAAGAAAGACACCAGAAAGTGGCGCGAGTTGAACAAAATCCCATGGCACAACACAGATGAATTTTGCTCAAAATAGGCATTGGTTGTTGAGCTCAAAGAAAAAGAATCAGAACTTGACTCGGACTTTGATTTAGAGCATAATAAAGAGAAATAAATCATTATTGAAAAACCCACTGCTACCATCTTGACCACAACAATACAACTAGGAGAGCATGGGGAGCATGGGGAGGGGAAGCGCCTCTTCCACTCATATGTGTGGGTAAAGGGGACCCCACTTTATTTCATTCTTAACAGTGGGAGTCAGAATAACTTGATCTTAACTGAGGTTGTCAGAATATTGAAGCTACCAACGATGTCACACCCCCAACCATAAACCATTAAATGGTTGAGCCAAGGACAAGACATCCGAGTAAGCCAACAGTGCCACTTGTTCTACAACATCAAGCCCTTTAAGGATGAGGTACTGTGTGATGTTACCCCACTTGAAGTCTATGATGTTCTTTTAGGACAACCATATATGTGGAAACATCACACTACCTATGAGTCTCAGCCCCACAATGTCATTATTACTGTGGGAGATCAGCTCTACAGGGTACCATAGGTAGCTTCAACTACTACCACTTCATTGATCTCAGAAAAATAGTGCCACAAAGTAATATCTCAGACCATAAAGTTTTCCCTCTTCACGATCTAATCAAAAGGTGAACAGAAGGTCACTACGACCACTACAACCTCGACCCAAGACCTTTCTATTCAACAGAAGCAGGTCAACAAGATTGTGGAGGAACACAAATATATGTATGCTTCACCTACGGGGGTGTCTCTACACTATCATGTTCTGAATTCCATTGACTTGGTGCCCGGTGCTCCCTTACCCAATGGTCCAATCTATAAACGCTTCCTTCTAGAGAATGAGAGTCTTCCATATGTTCAACATAAATCTATTGGCCACAACCCTTTTAAAGTGTTCTTAGGGTTCCAAGCATTAGCCCCCATTGATATAACTATTCTTGTTGCATCTTCACTCACATAGTCCTCCCACACTCAAACCAAGGCAAATCATGTAGCCAAATTTGTTGAATGGTTCTGGCACCTCCACCAATGGATTCGTGACATCCTTCCATAGGCCAAGTACAAGCAAGACAACTACTTTAGGAAGGAAAGCAACTCACTAAAGTATAGATTCAGTAAAAAAATTCAAATATCCCAAGGCAACTTAATGCAATGGGGACCATTACTTCCTAAGTGGGGAGGATTAATCGAGGTGGATCTTGATGGCCATCCACCTTCTCCATTGAATCAAAATTGTTGAGCCTGTGGTTTGGATAAACCACGATATTCACCCTTTTGACGGGGAAGGTAATGTAATGCCATCTCCATTTGTAATGTAATGCCTACAATTTTAATGCACTAGATCCCATTAGAAATCCATAGTTAAGCATGCTTAGGCTAGTGTAGTAATGGGATGGGTGACCTCTCGGGAAATCCAAGTGTCTTACATGCATCATGGGAATTATTATCTTCTCACTCTCTCATATATAATCGAGGTGAAGGAGGTCCTTTAAGCATGCAATGGAGTGTGATGTAAATCTTATTGTGAATGAAGCGTAGCCAACATCTCTTTCTCTTTAGAGATAAACTACCCCAAGGGGAGAATGACCTTTTTCCATTGATGTCAAAGGGGGAGAGATAGTCACATTGATGTGATTGAGATGACTATTGATGTAGATCAATGCCTTGTCTACATGTTGCCATCAATGATTGGTGTTGACATCAATGTTGGTATTGCCATCAATGCCAAAGGATGAGATTGTTGGATCATGTTGTCATTGATGTCAACACCAATCATTGATGGCAACATGTAGACAAGGCATTGCTCTACATCAATAGTCATCTCAATCACATCAATGTGACTATACCTTGAACCGTGCTTCGAAGCCTCTGCAGTAAGACAACTCCCTAAGATGAGAGTTGGTGTTCCTATCGCCATGGATCAACACCTTTGTTAATGTCGACAGTACGATTCTTCGGGCTACCTCCTCTATCAATTGTCGTTGTCCATGTCTTCCCTGCTATAAATAATCCCGCGAGCAACAAGAACAAGAAAATAGTCATGGTCAGTGGAGTAATCACTTGGGTTCGAGCCTTTGTATGTGCAGGGGTGGTTTGCCCAAGTCTTATTATCGGACAAATCGGTAAGTGCAGACACAAACTAATCTACCCAACTTCAACAAGAAATTAGAACAAAACTTAGCAGAATACAAACTTCTCCTTATATTTCATTGTAATGTAAACTAGTTCAGAGAGAGACAAATGACATACCATTTAAACGACGTTTGATCCTCGCTAGTGTCGTCCTTGCTCCATCTTTGGATTTATGGGATGTTGAACCTGTTAAGAAGCACAAACCAACAAAGAGAGAGAACAATGATATATATATTCCAATGAAGTCTATGTATAAGATCAAGGAGTTATACAATAAAAATGAAGACACTTTTATAGGAAGAAATGCATCACTACATTATATTGATTAAAGTGGATAATATAACCTATGCCTTAATGTTGCAAGGTCCCTTCCAATGTCCCTTTGCTTCAACACAGACACATTTTCTCCAATGCTTTTGATGAAGAGTATTCACAACCTGACTTGGAAAGCTAAAGCAAAGCTATCACAAGTACAATCTTCAGCAGAATTCTTCATGCATAAGCCAGCCTAGCCTTTCCCATGAGAGATCCCTCTTTATATAGGGTGAAAGAGGGATGGATGAGGATATTAGGATGATCCCACTAAATCAAAGAAGTGAGTAAGATCCAAACCGATCGGAGGCCACCTCATCTTCTAGAAGATTCCATTCTAGAATTTTCGTGAATTTCACCTTTTTCTCTTGTTTGAGCATCATTGCACCCGAAGCACAAGCAGCCTGCAGTGATGCCACGGTACATTTTGGTGTAGCATGCGATGATCAAGCATCATCGCACCCCAAGCATTTAGCAGGGTGCGACGATCTCCTTTGATATGGTTTTTACGAAAAGAAAGGTGATTCAATTCCTCATGGAGAAAGTCTCATTTAGTAGCTTCAGGGAACAGAGAAGTGAGTCATACACTTATTTTCAGTTGATCACAGGGGTGAAAAAAATAATGTGTAACAGAATTCCCCCCAAAGTATGAACTTGGAACATGTGACAGCTGAAATACTTTGTAGAATGTCTGTGTCGAGAACAAGCAACACATCGGTCGGGAACCTGCAAACAATCAATAATCTGCATAATAATATACCATTTTCTGAGGTAGGCATTCCCATGCTCAGACTAAAAGGGACTCTAAGCATAAGTGTCAAGTGAGTCATGGCCACCAAACATACATTGTGGATCCATGTCATTGTGATTCAACATAGCCACGAGAAATACATTGTGGATATATGTTCTAAAAACTTAAATTTGGACATAGCCACGAGACATACACGATGGATCTATGTATCAGTACAGACTTATGAATATTCCATCGCAACCTGGATCTATATGGTGAGATCCCAAGTCTTAATTTCCATCGTCATGAAGTACGAATCTAGCCATGTGATTATAGGTGTCTAAGTCGAACATGGTAGAAACCACCTGATAACCGATCATTAATGGATACTGTTAACAATTGTGAGGGAAATCACCATTGATGTCAATGACCCCCAAGGTACTCTATTACAATCCAATGAGTGGAAATTGATGAGTTGAAGTCAAACACTCAATGGAATCTTCCAATCAGGGGCCAAAGATGTGAACCCACTGTTGAAAACGAGGAAACTTGCCATTGAGGCATGCATGTCCCAAGGTACTAAATGATTTCTAAGTCTAATTCATGGATAATGAGTTGAATTTGACAGGAAAAGACTCATCACAGGAGGGCCTTAATGTATCACCCATCAATGACACGAAATATATAACAAATTTGAAGTAGATCAGAGTACAAAGTGATTCATGAATGACTCGGGGAAGGCCGACATGGTAGGATTTTGAGTACTGCAAATGGCCGAATCAATAGAAGGCTTGTTTAGGTTGAACTTCTCTTGAACATGTGAATGACACGACAATTTTCTTGGCAACATTGACCCAAGGAGGACCCAACAGACGGACTTGTGGATGGTCAAACGAGAGACAAATGGATTTCCCAACCCATATACAATGATGAAGAGGGGTGTCATGTTCAAGAGAAACTTACTGCCACTAACACAGATACAGATATACATTTCTTTTCAATTTTCCCTCCCCATTTCTGGCGACTACCTCTTTATTTTGGCATTGGCTAGCTGTTCTACGAAATGGTTTTTTTCGTTGGAATCCGACGATATAAATTACACGAATCACTACTTTTTGTTGTTCAGAATCCATTTATGAATGCAGAAATGGATTCAACGTGCTGAAAAACTCTCTGGACACTCGGATTTTGCAGAAATAATCACTTAAATCTACGAATCCAACAATTTCCCACCGGTTTTCAGGCAAATATCCCTGGAAAAAATCTTCATTTCATAGAATATTTATCCTTCGGCCTTTATTTTTACACAAGCTTGAGGAGGATAACATGTGCTTGTAATGTAAACTCATCTTTCGGATGAATCCCTTAGAGTATTTTTAATGAACACTAGGAAGGAGTGGTTCGGTCCAATATGGGTCTTTCGATGTTTGTTTTACGAGTCCAAAGAAAGAAAACTCAGGGGTTTTTCATGTTTAGAGAGTCTGAAAAACACTTAAAGAGAACTCCAAAATGTCATTTTTCGTAAGTTAGTATGACGAGAATGAAAAAGAGATAATCTACCGCTCATCAAACGTTTTCTTCAAATACTTTTACGAGCATCAAAAGAACAAGGTCGCTCGACTATCTTTTCATGTTTAGAGAGCTTCAAAAGAGCTTAAAGGAGACTCCATTAGGATTTGTCTTTTGTATTTCCATTACGAGTCCAAAAAAAAATGATAAAAGGTTACTCGATTACATTATCATAGTTTTCACGAGCATGAAAAAGAATAAAGACCATGCTCAGAGTTTTCCTAAAACACCCTAAAAGTATATATACATCATAAAAACCACTCAAAAATGACCAAAAAGTGGTGATCCATATCAAAAGTTCGGTCGTCAGATCTCTCAACCTGCAATATCGACACTTTGCAAAGTTGATTAGGTTTATGACATAGGTAAAAATATTTTAAAATTAATTTAATTTGAATTTAAAATGGTAAAAGTAAATAAAATAGGTCAAAACTAGTTCATTTACCATTTCATTTGCATATTTACAAAACTAGTGCCAAAAACCCTCTTTTTCCTCTAATTTTCAAGTGACGATTATGGAGCGCCCTGATCCGGAAGGATCTAGGGAACATCACGAAAGTTTTAGGAAGATCAGAATGGCCTCGACAAATGAGAAAGGACAAAAATTCAAAGTCCTCAAAGCTCAGAAAGACCGACATCATCGCGAAGAGGAGTGACAGAATCAAACAATTATTGGAAACTAATCACCCCCAGGTTCAGATCATGTTGGTATCAGATCAGGCTTGATACCGATTACAGGTGTTGAAGCTAAGAATGGAAAGATCACCAAAAAAATTATGGTTCGATGAGTTTCAATAGCTCAACCAAATCCTTCAAGCAAAGAATGTTGGATTGAAAACATTGTTTCATGTCACAGAGGAAGAGAACCAAAAGTTGCAAGAGCAGTTGCAAGCCATGAAGATGAAGACAGGAGAAGGCTGTACAAATGAGACTGTGATAAGGCCATTTTGTGACCATGGAAACTTCACCAGTTATGGGTTCGAACATGACAGTGAAAATGCATGCACACTTTTTCAATCAAGTAAATATAACATCCAAGCATCCAGAAACCAAGGAGGATTCCTAGAAGCATCATCCATTGATCCTTCTCACCAGGAACAACTAGACACACCTCAAGAAGCAGACCAAGAGTCCTAGTTTGAGATGGAGGTAAATAAACCATGTGTGGTTCATTTCTTGATTAATGTTAATGACTCTTTTAAAGTTCTTGAACAACATTCTTCTTGCATCAGTTTAAATTTGATGGGAAAAATGGGATACAAAGAAGGAGGCCTTGGAGCCAATGGCCAAGCTATTATGGATCCCATCGAGGCAGTGGTTTGGCCTCGATATGTTGGGATAGGTTATGTTCCAAAGGATGTTGGAGAAAGCTCCAAGATCATTCAGGAAGGAGACCCCAGGACAGTCACCGAGACTCAAGAAGTCAACAGTTCATTAGGAGATGAAATTGATTTAGTGTAGGCTGAGAGCGCAACTTCTCATGATCGAGGATTTGAATATCCCTAGGGAGAGATGAGCATCACAATGAAAGAGTTGTGGCTATCTCTTCTTGCCAGTCTGACTCCAGAGGAAACTCACCGAGGTATAATAAATCTCAAAACTCTAAAATTCTATTTGATTATAAGCATGTTAATAATATAAAACAGAGCTTGTGGCATCAAATACCATGCACTTTTTGGGGATTGAATAACCACACAATGTCCCAATGTTGGAAGAGAAAATCCTTGTGTGGGAAGGTTATGGCAACCAGGAAAAAGATGAGGATAGAAGATTGCTCTCCACACGCAGAAAGGAGCAGCGGAAATACACCTCTAAAGGAGAAAGGCTATTGCATCCATTGTAGCAGAGATGGACATAATAAGGCCACTTGTTGGGCCTTGCATCCAAATCTACGTCCAAAGAGGAACAAGAAGACCAGGCAGACACCTCTGAGGGAGATAGCTAGTCAGGCAGTGTTGTAGGGAAATCAACCACCAAGAGGAAACCAACTACCAAAGAAAGGACAGCTCAATAAAGAGGACATGTTCAACATATTGACTAAACGAATGGGGAAAATCCTTGAGTTAGTCGAGAGTGGCCATATTTGTAAATCACATGTTGCGTTTCAGACCCCATAGAAGGGTATTGTGTAAAAGTGATAATTGTTGATATCACTTCTTTTATTGTACATGTTAATATTGTTAGGCCTTGTGAGGTAGTTTGGGTATGGGTTTTATTATTGTAAATCCAATGGTCATGAAACTTATAATGTAAAGACTTTTGGGGACCAAAAGTCCTTTCAGTTGGGAGGCGTGATCCAGAAGGATCTAGGGAACATCACAGAAGTTTCACGAGGCTCAAAATGGCCTCAACAAATGAGAAAGGGAAAAAGATTCAAAGTTCTCAAAGCTTAGAAAGACTGACATCATCGCGAAGATCACGTCTCAAGATTTCCAACGATGCAAACGACTCGTCAAACGGAGTTACGAATCTAAAGATATTCGCGGTCAAAGTTTCAGTCAACCTAGCCCAGTCAACATGGATGAGTCAACAACCATACTATTGACATCGACATCAGTACGGATGACATCAACATCCATACATCATACGTGGCATGCGCAAGAGGTGACATGTGTCATGCTGACGTCATCATGGTGACGTGGCAGCACCCGAGGCTACCACGTGTCACTTGTTTTTGGCATTTTCATGTCAACGTGTGGACCAATGAGAAAGTACCACGTGGTAGTCCGAACAGCCACATGGCAGACTACACAAATGATGCGTCATCCATACAAACACGTGACAAATGACTGTGCAGACTGTACAGACACGTGGTAGTAATGTCAACATGATGTCAACATGTCGATGTGGACCAATTACAGCGTGCCACGTGGCATGTTGATTTGGCATTTTTGGCCACCAAATGGACGAATGAAATTTTGACACGTGGCACCACCCAGGAGATGCCACATGGTAGGTACAGTCAACAGGTACGTGTAGGTACAATCACCATGTATATGCAGGTACAGTCAGGAGGTACAAGCATCCAATCAGTAGCCAACACATAGGAAGATGACTTGGCAGACAGGTGGGCCAATGGATGGCCACCACGTGGCCCAGTCATGGGTTGCCACGTGGCAGCGGGAAAATTCCCAAGGAGGGTCAGAAGTTGAAAATTCAAAATAAAAAAAGGGTTGGTCACCTGCCCGCCATATCTGGCCGGCAGCCAACCCCTCCGCTAAGGTTAGTAGAAGCACACCATATCCGGCCCAACAAAGGAGGGATTTTCCATAGTTAGCAATCCCTCCACCAAGTTTAGCGTCTGTTGAAACAACGCGCCAAAATGGAGGCCCACGGGTTTGACCCCGAGACCTCCCCCAACAAATGCCTTAATATAAGCTACACCAACCGGTTGGGCTAACTCCCACTTTGGTTAATCCGCCCGAGTTTTATTTTAAGAACGGATTTTCTCCAATGCATGGAAAGAGGAGGAGAACTCCAATCCACCCAGGTCTGTACAGGCATGGATTTCTATTTATGTTTCAGTGCATTAAATGCCCATAATTGCACGTGGATCAAGGCAGAGGCCCAGAGAAGGCTTGAAGGTGATAGTGTCCGATGGAGACAATTTGACAATCGTTTTTGGGTAATTCGGCGACGCGAATCCAATGGAGAGGTTTGTTTTGGCAACAAAGACTTCAATCAATAGGCTAAGTTCTGAAGAAGCCAATGTAAGGATGATTTTCATTATGTTGTTTTGTCATTAAATGTTGCAGCATAGTATGCTTGATACAGGTATGAAGGAGCAAGGCAACAAGATCAACTTATTCCTTTTATTTCTTCTTTTCTTCTCTTCTTTCACATAAACAGTTCAGCTATATGTGATAGATAATTTGTGGCACTTGGATGATAAGTGGCCAATGAAGCAGTCAAGAAAATCGTATTTTCAGGATCTTTGTATGGGATGCATATATGCTTGGATTTGGGCAGCAGATCTAAGGCATTCTATGGCTCCATAATGATGGTGGTAATTTATTATTCTTCCTCTTTTATGTATTGAGTATGTGGGAATGATGTCCATGTCAGCATCATGGATGCCTCATGAACATGAGAACTTGTGAAGCTTGTAAACATTCCTGATCACATCTCGATATCTTGTTGTCGTCACTGAAAAGGGACTTTGGCCTTACAACTTGTAAAGGAGAGACATCATTACAGTGAGGAGAATAAAATGGTCAAGCTTTGGAACATGACTTGGAGACGTATCCCACATCAGGTGAACTCCCTCATCAAGGGAAGTGTCATATCTATTATGTGTATTATGTTCTTATGTTGTTTTTCCATGAATTTCCGCACATGGAATATTAAATGCAAGCATGACATATAACACATAAGGAAACTAAAGAGGTTTTTATTCACTTTGGATTCAAGCCTATAAAGACTTCAACTATACCTTTAGTTGCAAATCGCTCAAGTAAAATGATCTATAACTGACCCTTTGGAGGAGTGACAAAATCAAACAATTATTGGAAACTAATCACCCACAGGTTCAGATCACGCCCGATGGACGATTTCTCAAGCCGCTTCTGTGAAGTAGGTATTCTTCCTCCCCTCTCTCTTTTCATGGTAAAATTTTTCAATTTTAATGGTTAAATTTCGAGTTATGGGCAATTATCCAAGGGATATTGCGCTTTGAGATCGTCGCAGGCCCTCCCTATCGTGAACTGCGATGATCCTAAATCACCACAGGGATTCTACAGCTGGGGTGCATCGATGATGCACTGTGGGAAAAAGGGCCCCTGCGATGACCACAACTAAAAAACTAAAAAGAGAGATAGAGCTAAGAAAACTTCCAATTTTCAAAATTTGATAAACTAAATCATCTTTTATTGTTGTTTGGCAGCTTTTCATTGGTCATCATGCTCGAATGGGGGGAACGAGAGCATAATGAGGAAGATTACTTTGTCAGGAATGATCTGGGCATTGTCATGGCACTTTGGGAGTGGGGCTTGCTTAAATTTTTCAAAGTGCAGGGCATGAGGTCCCAATTTGTGCTATTGGAACACTTAGTCCATATGTGGGACGTTAATGAGCAAGCATTTTCATGTTGGGGTGCATACACTTACCTAGAGATCGATGACATCTACTTATTGACTGGGTTATCCTGTCGAGGCTCTCGAGTGTCACTATCGGGAAGTAGAGGTGGTGGTGAACCTATGGATTATTATGTAGTGCATCACTACGTACCTGGTACAAAGAAATATAGTGGCAAAGTTGCCATAAAGGATGTTCAAGACTTTCCTTTGAGGACTATCCTCTATACTATCACTCAGATGGCAGGGAGTGTGGCTACTCACATGGATTTACAGAGCCATTTTTAGTATGCTATCGAGTGTATGGAGCCCGGGTTTTCAACTGGTGCGAGAGTCTCCTAAAAAACATGAAGAAACAATTGACAAAGTGTAGGACTGGTCGATTGAAACAATCAGGTATGGATCTATTTTGGTATGGTCCCCATTTTGCACCTACAACATGTGGAATGGGGAATACCCGCTCCATGGGATCCTCAAATGAAGAGATGGGTAGACTTGATGGCACGTCATGGTGGCGTGCCAATCGTTACATATGGTCCAGCTTTCTTCTAGTGGCTGAGGGATCAACTTGTCATGGTTGAGGACAATGCATATGTCGGGACTGACTTCCATGGAGATCCCGACTTGGCATTACCTGAGGGTTCTCAGTGGGGAGAGATAGGTAAAAAGGATTTTTTTCATTATATATATATATATATATATATCCGAGACTGATCAAGTGCTCTCAACAATGCAGATGTGGTGCCTTTCAGGCCTCTAGGATCATCTCCTATCCAGAGATGTGGAGAGATAGGCACAGTGGTGGGTCAAGGGGTAGCAGTTGAGGATCTCGGGGAGATCAAACAGAACCTTGAGGGATTGACCATGAACATCCCTGACATCACTATGGACGAGTTACCTCGACACTACCAACGCCATATAGTTGGCATGTCAGTATCCATTGGTTGACTGCTCCATCGTGTAGCATGGGCAGTCATTTGTTATAGCTAGCAACATCCTTGATGCATATGTATATGAAGTCAAGTGCTTCACCATTTTGGTCTCGAGACAAACACTTTTTGCAACTTTTGACGTTATAATATAAAACTTCTATCGGCTTACTTGTCTTTTAAATGTGTGTTTGGATTTATAAATGGCGCAAATGTCTATCTAAAACATAATTAGCTAATGCATCTGTTAATGTGTTTAGATATATAGGAATGTGTTGATATTCAATGTAATCAAAATGACTTTCCAAAAGGTGAATTCTCAAGTATACATGTAACAATGTAGGACTTCAGATGGAATAAATGTTGCTCAATTGCTGCACTACTAATTGCAAATCAAGATGTACAATTAGATGATGGATGCCAAATGAGATGGCGTAAGTTAATAATTCAATAATTGCATTGTATTTCGCAATATTATTAGTTGCACAACCAAGGAAAATACTGTGTAGACTGATCAACTCATCCGTAGGTGCATAGATTGCCCATGCTGCAGACACTAGATTTTGATTACTGCGACTATCACCATCAACAAAGCCGATATAGGGTAGCGAGAACGTCAACATCTGGAAACCAAGCACAAGGCAAGGTAAGCAGCTTAAAGGCAGAAGAAGAAACGAAAAAATCACACTATAGTATAATACACTAAAATACAAAGCACTCATGCAAAAACACTTTAAGCATAGTATTTCTTTAGGTAAAACCCATTTTTGGGTTCACCCAAAGGAATTCCATCGTAATCTACCAACTTGTAAGCCCCTTTCTCCAACATTCGTTTAACGATATAAGGGCCACGCCACATGGGCTCGAAATTACCGACCCCCAATAAGTCACGATCTTGTTCATAAAGGATAACTAAATCATCGTAAAAAAAAATACGTGGTTTGACATGTTTGTCGTATTGAGCTTTGACACATTTCTTCTTAGTTTCTATGACTAATGCAGCATTACGACGAGTCTCGTCTAATTGCATTAAATACAAGAGACGCTCTTCTTCGACTGTGGTGTTAGGGAGAAGTTCGACAGCTAGTTTCAAAGACAATATTTCACATTCAATCGGCAAAATGGCTTCGATACCATATACTAACTGGAAAGGCGTGAACCCTGTGGAAGATTTAACGAACGTCCAATAGGCCCATAATGCCGAAAAAAGCATTATGTGTCAGCTTAACTTGTGAATCCCTACCATCCATCGAAGCATAGTAGTTAAAACTTCGTTGATTGCTTCAACTTGGCCATTGGCCTGTGGATAGTAAGGGGTTGGGTTTTCATGTCGTAGACCCAACTTATCGGTAAGCTCAGACATCATGAAATTGTGAATATGGTTGCCATGGTCTATGACGATGGCTTGAGGAACACCAAACTTAGTGACGATATGATTGAATATGAACAACGTTGCAGTTTTCCCAGTATTATCAAATGTAGGCATCGCCTCGACCCATTTAGTGAAATAATCCACAACTACAATAATGTATCCATGCCCCCCGACTGAGTGAGGGTTACATGTCATGAAGTCAATGCCCCATTTAGTGAATGGACCTATGGAAACTACAAGGTAAAAAGGAGCAGGATGTGATCGAATCTTATTGTTATACGTTTGAAAAGCGTGGCATTTCTAAACGACAGTAATGCAATCCTTAAACAACGAAGGCCAGAAGTAACCATCTCGTAAGATGTTTTGCGCAGTGGCATACCCAGACATATGACCACCACATGCTCCAGAATGACAGTCATTTAAAGCTTTCTCGACTTCATCATAAGTTACACATCGTCGAAATACCAAATCAATACCACGACGATAAAGGGAATCACCAAGGATAATATATTGACAGGCTTGATACCAAATTCGACGATGATATACACGAGAAAGATCAGGCCGGAAATTTTGCGTCTGAAGATAAATGATAATGTCTCCATACCATATATCATCTGAACTGATCAGAAAGAGAGACTCATCAGGAAAATAATCTTCTATCGCAGGTTTTGTCTTAGTGGAGGGAAGGTCACATATCAACTCGGCAAAAACCAAAGATTTCTTTGACTTGGATCGTTCAAACTCCAAATCAAACTCTTGGAGAATCACTATCCATTTGAAGTATTTTCCCCCCAGCAATTTTCGTGTAAGGATATGTTGCATAGGGTTGCAATCATAAATAATTGTGGTTTTGCACAATAAGATATAATGAAGAAAACGTTGAACAACTTGAACAACCGTCAAGGCCAATTTCTCCCCATGCATATATTTGGTTTCGGTGGTCATAAGACTCTGACTCAAATAGTAAATAACACGTTCATCGTGCAAATCATCCTCTTGGACTAGAAACATGGCTATGTTAGAGTCAGAAGCAACCAAGTATAAGAAATAATCTCGACTACATTCGAGGGAAAATAAAAGTGGTGTAAGGCAAGTTTCAAAGCTTCAAAGGCTTTGTTTGCAGTGTCGTCCCATACAAAATCGTGACCCTTCTAAAAAAGTTGAATGGAGCCTTTCGTTAGTTCGACATAATTGGGAATGAATCGAGGTAAAAAAATTGCCTTCCCTTGCAAAGTTTGTAGTTGGCGTAAGGTAGAAGGAAGAGACAAATTGAGAATAGATTCAACCTTCAAAGGATCCACCCTTATCCCATGCATAGAAATGATAAATCCGAGAAGTCATCCAGACTCCACACAAAAAATGTATTTATGTGGATTCAATTGTATGTGATAATATCAACAACGTAGGAAAATGGCTCGTAAGTGTGTCGGGTGATCATGACGACGCATGGAATGCGTCGGTAAGTCATCTAGGTAAGGTTGTACAATGTGCTTAATATCATGAAAAGCATAAGACATAGCGCGTTGAAAAGTTGCACCAACATTCTTGAGACCAAAAGGGAGTTTACAGTATGTGAAGGTACCCCAAGGGAAAATAAAAGCAATCTTATGTTGATCCGTAGGTAAAATATTGATTTGATTATAGCCAGAGAATCCATCCGTCAGAGAGAATATTTCACTCCCTGCACAATCATCAACGATATGGTGGACGAAAGGGGTTGGATAATTATCTTTCGGACAAGCCTTGTTAATATCCCTATAATCAACATAAACATGAACCGGTCCTTGTTTCTTCGTAAGCATAACTAGATTGGACACGCAATCGGTCAACCCTAAAGGGTAGACAAAACCAACTTTAAGAAGTTTTTCAACTTCGAGTTTGATCGCAACAGCTTTTCGTGGATGAATTGGTCAAAGTATTTGTCAAATGGGTTTAGCATCAAGGTATGTCTTAATTTCATGTACAAAAATATATGGATCAATTCCAGGCATTTCTTCATAACTCCATGCAAAAAAGTCACAAAATTCTTGGAAAAGGGCCTTGTAAATTCGAATCTCATCAGGAGAACATGATGCATCGATATCAACATTCTCCACAATTCCAGGATTAATCGAAATATCTAGAGGGATTGAAGGTGAAATATTTCACAAGTTCCCTTGATACAAAAAATCACATGTTGGTTCAAAAACTGGGTAAATAATAATGAATGTAGATGGATTCAAAATTCGTTGATAACTCTCGATAGTCTCGAGTTTTAGGAAAAGGATAGAACAATTATGCCCATCATCCCATGGGGTGTCTTCCATGGACATAATTGTCATTATCATTTCATCGGTGTCAAATACCATGTGAAATGGATCAAGAGACGTATCTAAGAGAGATCGAGGAGAAGGGGTTGTCGATTGAATAGCTTGATAGGCCAATTCCACCAGACTTAAAGGCATTCGGTCGCCATAACGAAGACATTCATCCAAGTTAGGTACTATCCAAGGGTCATAAGACTCGGGGGTTTCGCCAACGCTGGTCAAAATCATGCTAATAGAAGCAAAAAAGGAGGAGGAACATCGGGCTGTGGAATGGGGAAAGTACCCATTAATGATGAATCCTTTAAAAGACCCACACCAACATTCTCATAACCAGGAGGTGTTTTCACTGCGAATGGAAAGTTACCAGTGTGTGAATCGGAACTAAAAAAGGCAAGATGATCTACTGTAACAACTTCACCTTGGTGAGGGAAATATATCACACAGAAAATAGTAGAAACAATTGTGCGCATATCATCAATCCAACTACGACCAAGTAAAAGGTTGTAATTGAGAGGTGCATCAAACACCTCAAGCTCAATAGTAACCATTTTTCCTTCTAACACAATAGATAACGAAGGAAGAACACCATAAGGTTTAAACCATGTACCATTAAAAGATTTTAATGTATTGTGTGACTCGGCAAGGGCAGGAGAGCCAATGGCTTTCCAACAAGTGACGGACATGATGCAAGTCGAAGATCCTTCATAAAAAAATTGTTCTACAAATATTATTATTTTCCATAATGACTTGTATTTGAAACACTAATTGATGAGGGAGCCTTGGAATGTGATCTTCCAAGTCAAAGATTATCAAATTTGTATCAGTAGGATCGATTCCACCAATAGCCTTTAACAATTCCTTCTATTGTGTAGGATGACTTTGAAGGACTTCGAGAGCCGACATTGCAAAAGGTGCTTGTGTAAGATCTTCTACAATACTGTAGTTTTGAGCGGCACGTGCATGGGGGTTAAATGACGACTTACAAACAACGCCCTTAGGAGGCGGATGAAGAACTGTATCTAGACTAGGTCGTTTGAGATGAAGAGGGTTGTTGGGAGGTGAGGTCGATGGAGGAGGCTTAATCAATGGAGGAGGTGAATCGTCATCTTTCTCTTTAGAAGGAGAATAATCCATGGTTTGAGTAGCGACTACAACTTCATTCTTCTTGGAGTCATCAGTACACATAAGTACATAGGATGTGGTAGAGGGAGAAGGTTGGTCATGAATAACCAATTGGGCCCATTGTTGAGAAGGAAAAGGTTGGGACAAAATGACAGGTGTAGGAGGCGTCCCGGTTCCTTGAAGGAAATTAGTAACCTTTGCACGTCTCGGACAATCTTTTGTATAATGGTCCTCACCACAGATAAGACAGGGATAACGAGGTTTTGACTTTTCTTTATCATCAGCAGGTAGAGTATTGGGTTTATCAGATTGTTGATTATTAGTTTTATCCTCTTTATTCTTACCCTTCCCTTTCTTTTTCTTTTGGGATTTACCAGTAGGCGTAGACTGAACCATATTGACATTAGAGGTTTTACCAGGAGAGGGATTCAGAGGAGTAGCATTTTGTACATTAACAGGAGTAGATTTGGGATTGGAATGACTGGCTTGTTTAGACTAAGTCTCAGCATGAAAAGTGTCAATCACACCATCAACAACATGAGAAGCTGCTGGAGGCGTTGGGGTGTTCAAACTCTGATAATATTGTTTATGTTGATTGTGGTGAAAGATGAAACAAGTGTAGAATACTTGATAAGGAACCTTGAAGGTTAGACAAATCAAAGAAATCAATTTTTTACAGTTTTGAAATCTGCAGTTTCAACATCTTGCGAGGGTTTCAAAGGGCGTTCTTAGCCATCGAAACCAGAACTTTCAGTAGCTTAAACTCCACGAATTTTTGCCTATAAGCCATCGAAAGCGAAGGAACTGGCAGAATGCTCATCTTTTTGCTCAGATCGAAGATTTTTGTTTCCAGATCATTTGGAAGGGGTTCCAAATGAAAGATAAAAAATTAAAAGGATACAGATCATCATCCCTTTCCAGTTATTTAGGCAGATGCTAAGGCAAGAAGGTTAAGTGGCCTTTCTATTTTTGGTCAAAAATTGCTTATTTGTCAAAGCAGGATTTCGAAGTGCCTTGTCATCACTTTGAAAATTATTGAATATGTAAGATATTGCTGAAGCTGTCAGAGATTGTTGAAGATTTAGTTGATAAGGGTTTGACTCTTAAATTAGGACTTGATCCTACATATCATACTAGTTTTGATTTTATTCTATTTTAAGTATTTCGGATCCATTTTTATAGGATCTTGAACTGTTATGTAAAGGCTATAAAGCCTATGACTCTGAAGAAAAGAGGGTTCGACTTTGGAGACTCTTGCATACATTGTACTCTCAAGCTTCTCATTTTCATATAAGTAATGCAAGCTTCTTTTGCCATTACTTGTTCAGATTTTCATCTTCTTATCTATTTTGTACTTGCACTTGGATATTATGTTCATGTTGTTCTTGTTTTTCTAATGCCTGATAACTGGCATCTTATCTTTGCATTGATAAGTTTGAATTGCAAGTATTATTTACTCATTGTGATTGGTCATTCATATATGCTTTATGTATGAGGTTGCTAGCATAGTAAGAATTCTCCACACATCCACTTATCTGCAAACTCTCTGAACAGTAGTGGTTGAAAGCCTTGTCCATCTGAGTGTGTTCATGCATGTCTTGAGTGAGTGATGTTTGATTTAGTCATCCGACTTGATCCATTTGAGTGAATCATTGAGATATTATTTAAGTTACCAGGCTTCTTCGAGCTACAACCTAGAAGGACTCCTGGAGTGATAACAAATTGGCATCGTTGTCGTGAAAGGAGTTTGAAGCAAGCTTCCCTGGGAGACGACATAGTTCTATATTTTGATGATAGACAAATGTTGGGCATCATATTGGTTGTAATCTTCTATCTGGCAACTCCATGAAGGACGAATTTAGTGGTGACTCCATTGTCTTCAAATGTCAAAAGCATTTGTTGCTCTTTTGGCTAGGAGGTTTGCACCTATTAACTTTTCTGCAGTCCCTGGTTTCCCACATCCAGTACCTCTTATGAATATTTGGGGAGACTGCCTTCCACAGTTCAGAGAAAGGAAAGAGGATAATCCTTCAGATCACCTCATCATATTTCATCAATGCATGGCTCAGTTAAATATACATGATGAAGATGTGCTCATGAAGATGTTTTTCTATTCATTAGAGGGTGACGCACGTAAGTGGTATTNAAAGAGGGTTCGACTTTGGAGACTCTTGCATACATTGTACTCTCAAGCTTCTCATTTTCATATCAGTAATGCAAGCTTCTTTTGCCATTACTTGTTCAGATTTTCATCTTCTTATCTATTTTGTACTTGCACTTGGATATTATGTTCATGTTGTTCTTGTTTTTCTAATGCCTGATAACTGTCATCTTATCTTTGCATTGATAAGTTTGAATTGCAAGTATTATTTACTCATTGTGATTGGTCATTCATATATGCTTTATGTATGAGGCTGCTAGAATAGTAAGAATTCTCCACACATCCACTTATCTGCAAACTCTTTGAACAGTAGTGGTTGAAAGCCTTGTCCATCTAAGTGTGTTTATGCATGTCTTGAGTGAGTGAGGTTTGATTTAGTCATCCGACTTGATCCATTTGAGTGAATCATTGAGATATTATTTATGTTACCAGGCTTCTTCGAGCTACAACCTAGAAGGACTCCTGGAGTGATAACAAATTGGCGTCGTTGCCGGGGAAAGGAGTTTGAAGCAAGCTTCCCCGAGAGACGACATAGTTCTATATTTTGATGATAGACAAAGGTTTGGCATCATATTGGTTGTAATCTTCTATCTGACAACTCCATGAAGGACGAATTTAGTGGTGACTCCATTGTCTTCAAATGTCAAAGGCATTTGTTGCTCTTTTGGCTAGGAGGTTTGCACCTATTAACTTTTCTGCAGTCCCTGGTTTCCCACATCCAGTACCTCTTATGAATATTTGGGGAGACTGCCTTCCACATTTCAGAGAAAGGAAAGAGGATAATCCTTCAGATCACCTCATCATATTTCATCAATGCATGTCTCAGTTAAATATACATGATGAAGATGTGCTCATGAAGATGTTTTTCTATTCATTAGAGGGTGATGCACGTAAGTGGTATTTCTCATTACCTCCTTCTAGTATTTCATCTTTGAAAGAGTTTCACAGACTATTCCATGAGCATTACAAAAGGTATTTTTCTCAGGAATATTTTTTTTAGCATTGTTGTGAGGAGTTTCATTCAAATATTCAACATTTTGTTTCTTCTAATAGTCAGGATGAAAGTGGATATATTAATGAAGATACAGATGAGGATGAAGTTCTTTTTATTACTACTTCCCAAGAAGAAGATCTACTAGACAATATTGATGATTGCATTACTGAGGATTTAGATCTTACTTCTTATGAACCTGTTGATTCCAATCTAGATGAGCGAGATGATTATGATAAGGAAAGAGGAGAGGTTATTTCAGATCTGTTTCAAAGCCATACTGCTGAATATTCTATGCAGAAAGCTTCATCTTTGCCATTAGGATTTTATCCTGATGTTTCCATATGTGACGAATATGATAAAGGGAAGCAGAAAGGATTAGATCAAAAATTGATGATGCCTTTTTCTCCGACAGAGGTTGAGCAGTCTACAATTAATTATGAGATCAGTGAAAGAAATCAACAACAACATTTTAGTTCTCAGTTGGGACAGCAGGAAGACTATCAAGGAAGACATCTATATGCAAACAGAGAGGCATTCATGGAAGGGTAGTTATTTTCTGAGAATCAAAATGCTTCTGATCTTGGTTTCAAAGACCCGGTGGCAACTTTGATGGAGTTATATATTTCAGATCCTCTGAAACTTTCAGATTTCATTCACTCATTAGTATTCATGGGTAAGTATGGCTTTCTGAAAGTTTATTTATCATTGTTGATATGTTTCAGTTATTTCCTATTAAACAGTGATAGAAATAAGGTCATTTCAGTTTTTAAGTTGCTCAAATGGTTGTTATGGAAGTCTGTGTTTACCTGACCAAATTTTAGATTTGGCTAGAAGTAGGGGTAGGTAGGAGAATAAGCTCACCATCGAGTAGGTAAATTGTTTTCAGTTTTCAATGAATAAGCAGAGTATGCTACAAGATTTTCAGAAGATCAGTTGTATAGGCCAGATGACTCCATAGCCCAATAGTAAAGGCGACTGGAACTACTAGGTTCTTGGAAACCTCGCAGGGAGGTCTCCATCCCAGCTGGAGCCAGATGTTAGTGACCAAAATGTAATGGTATTTTTTGGGAGTGTCCTCATTACTCTCTACTTGATTTTGTCATTTTCTTAGGTCTTTTGGCCAGTGTCATACTTCCAGTTCTTATAATCAAAGCATCATATGTAGAGATTGAAGTCTATTACGATGAGCTCCAAAGTATGAGTTTCAATTTGCATCTCCAGGGGGTCCTGTAGCGTTGTCTCCTTTCAACGCAAAGCAAATAATGCTTTCCAAATGAAGTTGTTCTAGTTTTATATATAGCTTTGCATGATTGATCTATGGTCCAAGCTCAATCCATTATAGTGATTTCATGCAAGTAAAATTCAAAATGATAGCTAAATTGAGACACTATGCTGAGCTCATCAGAAAGCAAAGAAAAACTGACTACAAAGGTCCCGTGTGATGCTAAAGGCAATAATATGAGAGATAATCTAGTCTTCCAAACCTCTATTCTTCACAAATTGATATTCCTATTCAGCCAATATTCAAATTCAAATAAAATACACCCAGGCCCGTCTCTACCAAGCTTGCAGCCGATATACCTCTGTTGAATGGACAGTATATTTTGAACGCTCTATTTCCTTCTCTAGTGAACATGTGCCATCCCTGGTGCATTTGGTTGTGGTAAAACTGTCATTAGTCAAGCTCTTTTCAAGTATTCAAACTCTGATAATATTGTTTATGTTGATTGTGGTGAAAGATGAAACAGGTGTAGAATACTTGATAAGGAACCCTGAAGGTTAGACAAATCAAAGAAATCAATTTTTTGCAGTTTTGAAATCTGCAGTTTTGGCAGCTTGCACGGGTTTCAAAGGGCATTCTTAGCCACTGAAACCAAAACTTTCGACAGCTTACCCTCCACGAATTTTTGTCTGTAAGCCACCAAAAGCACAGGAACTGGCAGAATGCTCATCTTTTTGCTGAGATTGAAGATTTTTGTTTCCAGATCATTTGGAAGGGGTTCCAAATGAAAGATCAAAAATTAAAAGGATACAGATCATCATCCCTTTCCAGTTTTTTAGGTAGATGCAAAGGCAAGAAGGTTAAGTGGCCTTTCTATTTTTGGTCAAAAATTGCTTATTTGTCAAAGTAGTATTTCAAAGTGCCTTGTCATCACTTTGAAAATTATTGAAGATATCAGATATTGTTGAAGCTGTCAAAGATTGTTGAAGATTCAGTTGATAAGGGTTTGGCTCTTAAATTAGGACTTGATCCTACATATCATACTAGTTTTGGTTTTATTCTATTTTAAGTATTTCAGATCCATTTTTATAGGATCTTGAACTGTTATGTAAAGGCTATAAATCCTATGACTCTGAAGAAAAGAGGGTTTGACTTTGGAGACTCTTGCATACATTGTACTCTCAAACTTCTCATTTTCATATCAGTAATACAAGCTTATTTTGCCATTACTTGTTCAGATTTTCGTCTTCTTATCTATTATGTACTTGCACTTGGATATTATGTTCATGTTGGTCTTGTTTGTCTAATGCCTGATAACTGTCATCTTATCTTTGCATTGATAAGTTTGAATTGCAAGTATTATTTACTCATTGTGATTGGCCATTCATATGTGCTTTATGTATGAGTCTACTAGCATAGTAAGAATTCTCCACACATCCATTTATCTGCAAACTCTCTGAACAACAGTGGTTGAAAGCCTTGTCCATCTAAGTGTCTTTATGCATGTCTTGAGTTAGTGAGGTTTGATTTAGTCATCCGACTTGATCCATTTGAGTGAATCATTGAGATATTAGTTAAGTTACCATGCTTCTTCGAGCTACAACCTAGAAGGACTCTTGGAGTGATAACAAGTGTTATACCCAGGTGGAAGCGAGGGATTTGATCTAAGCGAAAGTGGTGTTCCAGTAGGAGCTTGATTTGTTACCGTACTTCCGGTAGAAACAAGTGTAACTTGTGGGACCGTGGTAGAGCTAGTGAGCCGGAGAGGAAGGATTGTATGAGTACCAACCGACAACGGGTCTAAAACCGTAACAACATTACTTGTCATGCCAATAAAATGATCTAAAGGTACGGTATAAGTAGTGGAAGTAACGGGTGTATGTGATGACATAGGTTGATTTGGACTCATTACTAGTTTATCAAAAATATCATGTCCCAACAAGGTCCTCCTAGGATTAAAAATTCCAACAGTATGAACCGGAGTTCTAAATGATTCACTCTGAAATGGTGGGTCATCTACATCGGAATCTGGGTAAGGTCCAGTAGGTATTCTAGTATATTCTTCAACAACAATGTCTCCCAAGGAGTTTATTCGGAGCAAAATTGGATCTTGTATAACATTCAATAACATATTTACAAGAAGTGTTGATTCTACCAATGGAGTAGAACTCTCGATCTCATAGGACACGTCATTATTGACTACTCCTTCGGGAGAAGGACCCTCTGGTGAATTAGGAAGCAAAGGATTGTATTCTTTTGGCTCTTCCAGAGGTAACCCTTGCATCCTACGTGAACGACAAGGGCCATTGTTGGCCACATCAAACAAAGAATGAAAGAAATCTATGGCCAACTAGAGAAGCAAACAACACTTCACTAATAAAATCTAGATAACAAGCACGCAAACAAACCTTCTTATTTCGAAATCACTAGTTGGTGATGAAATCCAACGTCGAGAAATCAAGACAAGAAGGGGATGGGATAAAGCAGGTGGAAAAGTTACATTGATGACCTACTTAATGGACTTACACCCTGGTGCAAGCTCCCACGCATAATCGTGGGTATACCCTCCAAGGAGCCCAAGTGAGTTTGGCCAACGTCGATTCTAGGTACTCTGAAGACTTGCCCCCCCAAAGTCACCTCGTGTAAAGACTCTAAAGAGATAGGCTACTAAGGTTACCAATTACGACAATGATGCCTGGGGAAGCAGTCGACAGTCCAATCCACGTGCAAGGGCAGGGTATCTAAGCTCGAAATCGCCTCAAGAAGGTCCGAGCAGGATTTTCTTCTCAAGTGACTCCCAATAATACGTGCAATCTCTACACTAAGACTAACAAAGTAGGGTGAATAACTCTTGTTATCACATGCCAATTTGCATTAATTTTTCCAAAGCATCCTGTCCTTGTGCTATCTTTCCACTCAGATTTTAAAACTTTTTCACCAGCTCCGTCAAACTCCCATCACCTAAATCCTTCACTTGATTGATCATCCAAAATAGTCATGTCCTCCATGAGTAAAAAATTGACAAATATCCCAAACCTATACCCAACCTTAATGCTTATCTAAATCCCTCGGTTCCATCACTTCACTCATTTTTACCCTTATTATCATAATCCCGTTGAAAATTAAAAATATTCATTTTATTAAGCTTAAGCACCCTTATCCTATCCTTATCCTATCCACAAAGTCATGTGATAAGCCTCATATGCCCAATGTCCTTAGAAAATGGAAAAAGCGTTTATTATTAATATAAATATATTTATATTAAAATATTTATATTAATGTTTAATCCAATATTTAATTCATGACCTCAAGTCAAATCATGGGCACGAATCTCAATTTTTAACATTAAAAAGTCAAAGGGTGGATGGAGGGCGCATGTACATTTCGGGCGGAGAACTAGAACGGAGGTTTTGGTGATTGGATAAGTGTTCTTACGTGATGAATTTCGCAGGTAAATGTGGTGTGGAGTAAACCACTCCATCCCAAGCACGAAATAATAAATGCAACCATTTATCATATGGTTTATGTGCGACATATTTTCCAGGAGTGCATTTCAATAATAATTATGGAATTTCCAATAAATGAAATTCTTCCTCACGGTGAAAAGGTTTTACAGAGGTAAAATTTAAATTTTACAAATTAAAGAATTAATGTTTATTTCCATGGAAAAGAATTAAATGGGAAGATGCACGTGAAAGGAAGACTTGGATAATTTTTTATCCAAGGGTTTTACAGAAGTAAAAGAAGAGGATTAAAAATGTTTTACCAAAGATGGTAACCAAGACATCGTTTTCAAAACCATGGGAAACAAACCAGTAAATGGTTTTCACAGTGAAACTATAAATTGGAAAAAACAAGACACAGTAAATGTTTTTCACAGTGAAATCGTAAATTGGGAAAAACAAGACATGGTTTTCAAATCCACGAGAAGCAAACAATAAATGGTTTTAAAAACCACGGGCGTGAATTAAATTATGGAAATTTAATTCTAAAGGATAGAAAAATATTTGGGAATTATTTTTAGTCAAATATATTATTCCCAAATATTTAATGAGAGTATGGATAGATGGAATTAGATTTGAAAGAGTATAAGTGACATTTCAAAGAGGAAGTGGCAAAGGAAGGAACTAAAGCGTTAGAGGAATCAACAGTTGGATCATGAAACGTTTTTTCTTAAAACTGTCATTTGTAATCATTGTACTTAGTTTTAGAAGCTGAAACATTTCAATTCAGCTATTGTAATCGGTTTCTAACTAAAGGAACTCGAATTGTATAAGTATTAGAAGTTCCCAATGTATTAATGGTGGGCAGAAGTGCAAGGGCACTTTTTTAGTTGTTCTGAATTCAATTGTAATTTTTTGGAGATGAATTGAATACATATGCAGAAGCTTTTGAAGTCTCTATGAAAATATTCTAATGGTGGTGATATGAGTTTTGTCTCCTCTCATTGCATGTATTTCCTGTGTTCTTTAATTCCATTTTCATTTTCTTCTGTTTAAATTGGATAGTTAAAGGCCCAGAATTCATCTTGTGATGCTCTCGGCTGAAGTAATTTAAACTGTGTATATTTCTTCCTGACTAATTCAGAATTCATTCCATTAATGCTCTAATGCAGTTACTTGTTTTTCCCCTTTCCTCTTGCACTCTGCAAATTTCAATCTACAACTCAAATTCATTGCCTCATTTAACCTTTATCCTCTGGAAAGTTCTACCGGCCGGTCATTTTTTTCATTCACTTTCAGAATTTCGACTCCATATCCCTGAGTGTCCCTCCTCTTCTTGGCCAACAAATTTATAAAAAAAAAAAAAAAAAAAATCTAGCCATTGATTGATAAAGAAATATCAATTGACACGAGAGAGCCCTCTCTGAGCTGAGCAGGCTAGTACCCGGCTCTAAAGTTGGTTGAAACAGTTACCTCTGTCGTTTGTTTATCAGCCGAACAAATTTACAGAGTGCTAACATTATGGTGTCGTTGTCGGGGAGTGAAGGTGAAATCTTCCCTTGGAGAAACGACAAACTTCAGATCTAAGTATTGATGGTGAAAAGTATTCAGACATAAAAAGGTTGTACATCATTCACCTGGTGATTCCATTTTCAATAATCTAGATTTCAAAATTTTCATGGCGACTCCACTGTCCAAAGACTCAGTAGCCTAAATATTTTATGGATGACCCCACTACTTCAAGATGGATTACAGATCTGCAAGGTATGCTCCAATGAATCACTCTCATATTCCTGGCTTTCCAAATCGTATTCCTCACATAGATTGGCAAAAATATTTGCATAAATTCGAAGATGAGAAAGGAAATGATGATGACTTGCACTTGATTAGATTTCACATGGACATATGTAAGTTGGGGGTTGAATTGCATGAGGATTGTTTGATGAAAATGTTTATGGCTACTCTAGAGGGGAAAGCATGATTATGGTATGAAGGTTTAAAACCAGGCAACTTATACTCTCTTAAAGATTTCCATATAACATTCTTTAAGCATTATGGAGAATCTAATCCTTCATTCTTGGTGTTTGAAGATTGTTGTGAATTTTGTGAACATTTCATTAACTACCTTGAAAATGTTTTTGGTGATGACGAGTGTATGAATGATGAAATCATAGAAGCCTTTTATGAATATTCATCCCAACAACAAATAGTAGCCCCTCCTTTGGTTGAAGATGAAGCCGATCAAGAAATTGTTGCTAAAAGTCATTTTCCTCCTCCTAAACTTGATGAAGATATTCAACAAGATTTCCAGCAAGACAAAGTGTTTCAAAGTTGTCTTTCTGCCCCTGTGAATGATGTGGTTGTTCAAATTCTAAGTGGCCTAGACATGGATGAGGATTTTGAAACTGCCTCTATGGAGACTTCAAGAAGTGAACAAACAACTAACATAGAGTTTCAGGAAGGCAACAAAACAGTGTACGCCACTTTTCAATCAGAAATACAAAAAGATAATGAAGAAGTAGTTGTTTTATTTGATTCCTTTGAAAATCATGGTTTTGAAAATGCATCCATGGGAACTCTAGACTGTGAAATAGTGCATGTTGTTAGCTTTTCGCATTTGCAAGAAGATTATGAGCAGGAACTTATTTCCATTCATTCATTTGAAAGTCAAAATGACATTCCTCAAGCAAATTTCCAAAAGGTTAATAAAACCAAACCATAATTGTTTGATGAACAAGAGGATAGCCTTGATGCACATAATATATGGATATTTGGCATGGAAGAGTAGACAAACCTATTGCTACCATTTCATTTGAAAATGTTCTCAGAACTGAATAAATGGAGCAAGATCAACAAACACTTATGAATGAGGCTTGTCTTTTTGTTTTTGTTCATCAAGAAGAAATGATTTTTCGTGGTTTTCAAGATCCTATGGCCATCCTATTACAGTCATTAGCGAAGGATGAATTTGTTTCACTCATAAGCTCAAATTTTGGATTCAATTTTGTTTTCAGCTACCATCTTTTACATTTGTTTTCCTGCTTAAGAAAAATGTGAGCAAAGGAAAATCAGGAAGCCAATTGCTTGATTGGCTTCATTGGCACTTTAGCATCACTTGATTGAGTGTTCATTTCAGCATTTTTAGAGTAGATAGGAGTGTGTGAATAATCTTGTTGGTCAAGAATTTTTCAATTTGGATTTCCAGTAGTGTGTACAGTCAGATTTTAGCGGTGTATTCAGTGTTCAATATCCAGTTGAAAGCCGTGTGCAGAATTTGGTTTTCAGCAGACACTAGTGACAAGTCGGAGTAGGGTACACACACATGTTTTGGGAGCAGCCCAATGGATCAGGCACCAGGTCTACGAGTTCTTTGCTACCTCACTGGGAGGATAACATCCCCATTTGGAGCCAATGTTATCACATGCTAATTTGCATTAATTTTTCCAAAGCATCTTGTCCTTGTGCTATCTTTCCACTCAGATTTTAAAACTTTTTCACCTGCTCCATCAAGCTCCCATCACCTAAATCCTTCACTCGACTAATCATCCAAAATAGTCATGTCCTCCATGAGTAAAAAATTGGCAAATATCCCAAACCTATACCCAGCCTCAATGCTTTTCTAAATCCCTTGGTTCCATCACTTCGCTAATTTTTACCCTTATTATCATATTCCCGTTGAAAAATTAAAAATATTCATTTTATTAAGCTTAAGCACCCTTATCCTATCCACAAAGTCATGTGATAAGCCTCATATGCCCAAAGTCCTTAGAAAATGGAAAAAGTGTTTATTATTAATATAAATATTTTTATATTAAAATATTTATATTAATGTTTAATCCAATATTTAATTCATGACCTCAAGTCAAATCATGGCCACGAATCTCAATTTTTAACATTGAAAATTCAAAGGATGGATGGAGGGCGCAAGTACATTTCGGGCGGAGAACTAGAACAAAGGTTAATTATGTGAACGCGGGCCGAAATTTGGACCGTGGTTTTGGTGATTGGATACGTGTTCTTACGTGATGAATTTCGGTGGTAAAAGTGGTGTGGAGTAAACCACTCCATCCCAAGCCCGAAAATAATAAATGCAACCATTTATCATATGGTTTATGTGCGACATATTTTCCAGGAGTGCATTTAAATAATAATTATGGAATTTCCAATAAATGAAATTCTTCCTCAGGGTGAAAAGCTTTTACAGAGGTAAAATTTAAATTTTACAAATTAAAGAGATTAATGTTTATTTCCATGGAAAGGAATTAAATGGGAAGATGCACGTGAAAGGAAGACTTGGATAATTTTGTATGCAAAGGTTTTACATAAGTAAAATAAGAGGATTACAAATGTTTTACTAAAGATGGTAACCAAGACATGGTTTTCAAAACCATGGGAAACAACCCAGTAAATGGTTTTCACAGTGAAATGGTAAATTGGAAAAAACAAGACACAGTAAATGTTTTTCACAGTGAAATGGTAAATTGGGAAAATCAAGACATGGTTTTCAAAACCACGTGAAGCAAGCAATAAATGGTTTTAAAAACCACGTGCATGAATTAAATTATGGAAATTTAATTCTACAGGATAGAAAAATATTTGGGAATTATTTTTATTCAAATATTTTATTCCCAAATATTTAATGAGAATATGGATAAATGGAATTAGATTTGAAAGAGTATAAGTGACATTTCAAAGAGAATGTGGCAGAGGAAGGAGTTGAAGCGTCATAGGAATCGACAGTTGGATCATGAAACGTTTTTTTTTTTCTGAAAACTGTCATTTGTAATCATTGTACTCAGTTTTAGAAGCTGAAACGTTTCAGTTCAGCTATTGTAATCGGTTTCTAACTAAAGGAACTCGAATTGTATAAATATTAGAAGTTCCCAATGTATTAATGGTGGGCAGAAGTGCAAGGGCACCTTTTAGTTGTTCTGAATTCAATTTTAATTTTCTGGAGCTGAATTGAATACATATGCAGAAGCTTTTGAAGTCTCTATGAAAAGTTTCTAATGGTGGTGATATGAGTTTTGTCTCCTCTCATTATATGTATTTCTTGTGTTCTTTAATTCCATTTTCATTTTCTTCTGTTTAAATTGGATAGTTAAAGGCCCAGAATTCATCTTGTGATGCTCTCGACTGAAGCAATTTAAACTGTGTTTATTTCTTCATCACTAATTCATAATTCATTTCATTAATTCTCTGATGCACTTACTTGTTTTTCCTCTTTCCTCTTACACTCTGCAAATTTCAATTTACAACTCAGATTCATTGCCTCATTTAGCCTTTATCCTCTAGAGATTTCTACCGGCCAGTAATTGTTTTCATTCACTTTCAAAATTTCGACTCCATAGCTCTGAGTGTCCCTCCTCTTCTTGGCCAACAAATTTATAAAAAAAAACCCAAAACAAAACCAAATCTAGCCATTGATTGCTAAAGAACTATCAAGTGACATGAGAGAGCCCTCTCTGAGCTGAGAAGGCTAGTACCCAGCTCTAAAGTTGGTTGAAATAATTACCTCTGTCATTTGTTTATCAACCGAACAAATTTACAAAGTGCTAACAACTCTGACAGCCCTAATGCAACCTCGTGATTGACCCTTGTGTTAGAAGGGCTTCCCAGGACAAAATGCAGCAAGTGGATTTAACTCTCCCTATCACAATATACTATTTTGTGTTTTGATGCTTCGGATAGTGTTCCTCACAACCTAGTCCAAAGCGTTATCCCTAACTATTGCTGGTGTATAAGAGTTCTAGAAAATAAAAGTTACTAGATAGATTTTAAAATTATGTTGAATTTTAATGGTTGTTGCTTAACTTAAAAAGGAAGCGGAGATGAAACTGATGAAGTGTTTTGACCTTGACACAACAATATGCAAAGAGAGATGACATGAAATCTTTTCGTTTGATGAACTCTAATTACATAAGGGAGAAGGCTTTCTTTTTCCAAAATACAACAAGTTGAAAAACACAATTTCTTCAAACTTTGAATGATCTTGATGCCAAACAATCAAAACTATCAAATTTTCCAATTTTCTCTTTTTAAACAAATATTTGAATGCAAAAATGTCTTGTAAACACTATTAATAGAAAAAACAAACTTCAATTCTTTTCTTTTCAAATAAAAATAGAGATCTAATTCAAAAAGAAAAAGTTGTCCAAGAAGATGAATGCACTCACAACACAATTTCCCAAACTAAGCTCAAAATGCAACCAAGAATGAAAACGTAAGAAAAATTATTTGTCTAATGCAATCAAAAATCGTTTTCCAATCAACAACAATCCAAAACTCAAAAAACATGAATAACAACTTATCTAGCAAGCACTCAAGGATGAAGCCTCGAGATTATACCCTTGCCTTAAGAAGTGAAATATAAAACTATGAAGCTTATGAAAAAGACTCTCAATACTTGAGAAATGATCAAATTCAGGCTAAATATGCAAACCAAGCTACAAATAATCACTCAACATGACCAAAAATTCACCCCAAGAAATTATGACAAATCTAGGCAAAGAAGAAAAATTGATTGTCACTCAAAAAAAATTATACAGGAATCGTCGTGGGCTGCAGAAGAGCACAGTGTGACGATCAAGGATCATCACAGGCAATGGGAAATACACAGTGCGACGTCGTCGCTCTGGTTTTCACAAGCAGGGTGCGATGATGATTGAAAACAAGAAAAAAATGAATACAGGACAAAGTTTCTCAATGAACTTTCAGGACCAGGGAGTCAATATGGATCACCCAAAGATTCAGCGAATGAAATTAACCAAAAGCAGGCAACCTAAAAGAAAAAAAGAAGCAAAATCCAAAAGAGGACGTCCCCAGTATGGTCACCAATTTTGTTATCGAACAAATCGGTAAATGCAGACACAAACTAATCTCCCTAAATTCAACAATAAATTAGAACAAAACAGAGCATACTACAAACTTCTCCTTAGATTTCATTGTAATGTAAACTACTTCAGAGAGAGACAAATGACATACCATTTAAACGACGTTTGATCCTTGCTAGTGTCGTCCTTGCTCCATCTTTGGATTTATGGGATGTTGAACCTGTTAAGAAGCACAAACCAATAAAGAGAGAGAACACTAAAGTCTATATATATATATATATATATATTCTAATGAAGTCTATGTATGAGATCAAGGAGTTATACAATAAAAATGAAGACACTTTTATAGGAAATAAATTTATCAATGTTATATTGATGAAAGTGGAGAATACAACCTATGCATTGATGTTGCAATGTCCCTTCCAATGGCCCTTTGCTTCAACACACTCACCTTTGCTCCAATGCTTTTGATGAAGAGTATTCACAAATTGACTTGGAAAGCTAAAGCAAAGCTATCACAAGTACAATCTTCAGTAGAATTCTTCATGCATAAGTCAGCCTAGCCTTTCCCATGAGAGATCCCTCTTTATATAGGGTGAAAGATGTATGGATGAGGAGATTAGGATGATCCCACTATATCAAAGAAGCGAGTAAGATCTAAACCGATTGGAGGCCACCTCATCTTCTAGAAGATTCCATTCTAGAATTTTCGTGAATTTCACCTTTTTCTCTTGTTTGAGCATCATTGCACCCCAAGCACAAGCAGCCTGCGGAGATGTCGTAATCCATTTTGGTGCAGCATGTGACAATCAAGCATCGTTGCACTCCAAGAATTTAGCAGGGTGCGACGATCTCCTTTGATATGGTTTTTAAGAAAATAATGGTGATTCAATTCCTCATGATGAAAGTCTCATTTAGTAGATTCAAGGAACAAAGAAGTGAGTCATACACATATTGTCAGTTGATCACATGGGTGACCAAAATAATGTGTAACAGTGAAGCAGGAGCAACGAAGTTGGCCACACTACAAGGTCATCCACTCAAGGGGATCATTAATGGAAGCCACCTAAAGGTGTATTATGACCTATAAGGGTTGAATGCACTCTAAAGTATCAAAACAATGCAGGAGGTAGTGTAGTGTACGAGTAGTGTAGCATAGGAGGTAGGCAAGAAAGTACATGATAGGTTTGATTACACATTCATTAGTAGGGCAGGATGAGTTATAGTCACAAAAGAGGACAGGACGAGATGACAAGTCCACAGATTTTGCAGATTTCAGCTAGCGGGTGAAGTTATGAGTAGCGTACATAGTACTGAACATGACGATGTGATCTCATGGGATAGCTACGGGCTATACGACGCTTGGAAGCATTGAAGGGTTAAGCAATCTTATTAGGCTAGATCACATAGGGTCAGGGTACATGGACAATTACGATGACACAATCTAAAAGGCACATCGTCAGTATGGCAGATCGGTACCATTAGCATTCCCACTGATGATGCTCGCATAGGGATTGGAGCGACTGAATACAATCTTACTGGAGTTCAACGATGACTGGAACTCAATGACATCACGACACAAAATCTCGACCTTAGTATCGACTATTTAAATTTCCTATGCCCATGATAATTCATTCATGGAGAGTTGTTGATCCCTCACATACAGTCTCGCTAAAGGTTTCCAGTCAGTAGTTTCAAATATTTGTTCACCATCATCATGACTGGTAGTAAGAATTCTAGTTACACAGTGAAGTCTCAGGGGCCATGCTCCCTTTTATCCGAAGAATGGTCTCCTACAACTCACAATACACATAGGCGGCCCTAAGTCTAACAGTTCCCTTCTCACACCAGTTGCATCTTCAAGTACAATTGTTTGGAAGGGGACCCAACCTATAGTTCACCAGTTGCATGCATACGGTCACCCAATAATTCCTTGAACCGTGCTTCAAAGCCTTTGTAGTAAGAAAACTCTTTAAGCTGAGAGTTGGCGTTCCTACCGCCATGGATCAACACCTTTGTTAATGTCGGAAGTACGATTCTTCGGGCTACCTCCTCTATCAACTGTTGTTGTCCACATCTTCCTTACTATAAATAGTCCTGCGAGCAACAAGAAGAAGAAAATGGTCATGGCCAGTGGAGTAATCACTTGGGGTCGAGCCTTCGTAGGTGTAGGGGTGGTTTGGCCAAGTCCTGAAAAAGATAATTGGATTGTTTTGTGCTGGGAGTTATGGACTGCATGCTGAAAGACATCTACTTTTCACTGGTCCAGACCGAGCTCAAGAAGTGAGAGGTTGGGATCCCAGACGAATGAAGCCCAAAGTCATCCTTAACCTTTAGGGTTGCCTGACCCATTCCAAGACCCGTGTCGAGCTACAACCACGGCCCAGAGTGATGATTTTCCCTTACTCAAACACTGTGCAAACATCCCAATCAATATGATTAGTCATCCAACAACTCCATCCAGAAGCCTATTGATGCAGCAATGTCATTGGCTCGAGGACAAACCAACTAATAATGTCGGGGTTTTTTTGGCACCTAAGGTTTTGGGTAAGTTGTGTGTGCACTACAAGTCAAATATTGCACGCGCGCCCATGAAGATACATTGCATGTTGGATGAAAGGATCAACAACATCGTCTACCAAAGGAAGATTGCACCCACCAACCTAGTTTTTCACTGCGCGCAAGGAATCAAGAAGACCGCATGCAATGAATCTGAGCATATATGGTGTTCACCCAAGAGAGTGGAGCAACGTTGAGTAGAGTTAGTTGAGTGGGGAGAGAGATCATGACTACAACAAAGAGACAAATGGAATAGAAAGATAGAGTTCCACATCCAATTTTGCCTGAGTTTTTATCTAAGTCTTGTATAAGTCTGTAATAGAGTCAAAACTAAGGAGGAATAAGAAAATGAGTATAGAATGTACACCTCATTGAGAATGTAATGTTTGTTGTTTTGAGTTTAGAGCACATAGCGCAAATCTATGATATGGTTCTCCATAACTATATGCATTTTGAAGCTAATGAATAAAATACAAAGTCCTTTCTCTCTGCAATTTGATATGTATGTTATGATATGAAAATGTATATGTTTCACTGTTTGAGGTTTAGTATTCTATATTTCAGTATGGATGAATGAATGTATTTGCGCCCGATAGGCTTCCCTATATACATTATCCCTTCGCATCCAACATAAGTTAGTTAGGATTGCCATGCTCTAGGAAGATTTGGGGGCTAGATGCGAACAAGCAGAGCGAACAAATCTAGTGTTCACTCAAGAGAGTGGAGCAAAGTCGAGTAGAGTTAGTTTAGTGGGTGTAGAGCTCATGATTGCAACAAAGAATCGACTAGAACATAAGAATAGAGTTCCACATCTAGTTTGTTTGATTTTTTGTCTAAGTCTTGTATGAGTCTGTAATAGAGGAAGAACGAGAAAATGAGTGTAGAGCATATAGCTCATTGATAATGTAATGTCTATTTGTTTTAAGTTTAGAGCACATGGTACAAATCTATGATACGGTTATCTATATCTTTATGCATTTTGAAGGCAATGAATAAAATACAAAGTTCTTTCTCTCTACAATATGATATGTATGTTATGATTGTTATACAAATATTTGTCTCGCCCCATGCAACTTGCTCAGAAGGCCTTTTCCATTTCTCCATGCAGACTTGAAGTCCCCTTTTTGCAATTCCCAGAGCTAAAAATTGTATTTTTCCACATATACGCGCCCTAACAACTATACAACATGCATATACGCGGGTTGCACCATTACAACCCGTGTACATTGGGTTTTGTGCCCAAAATTAAAAAAATGGTGTCGGGTTTCCATGTCATGTCACAAGATCCATGATCCTTGACCTTCCATTTACTGGAAACGTTTTGACTCGCCCCTTCAGTTCCATTTGAAGGCTATAAAGAGGTTATATCCAAGATGTGGAGAAGGGAGAAGAATTCAACTTTGAGAGCAAAGTTACTTTGGAAAAATTATTCACTTTATATTGAGTCTGCATCCCTTTGTCCTTTTAAGTCTGAACACATTGTTCATCCCCCAAGCTCTTCCCTATTTGATGGAGAACCTCATTGTCTCTCTTATATGAGGTTGCCTTTGGTGGAGGATTGAAGTGGTGGAGGCCCAGCTGGAAGGGACTTAGTTTCTTGGTTCCGAACATGCCGACACAAAAGTTTGTCATCTATACACTTTTGTTGAATACATTCTAATAGAAATACTCTTTTCTCGTCCAATTAATGTCTTGCAAATATTTGAATTATTATTCCATGGGCGTATTTGTTATGAATATCAATAGATTATGTTATTATATGTGCTAACTTTATATATTATCACCATATGCTTGCGTATCTTGGTTGTCGAGGAGAATTTGCAGGTGTATAGCTTTGAGTCAAGTGTTCAACGGTGGACTTCATCGAACATCTGGACGAGGTAGGCTCGTTATCTTGTCTTGTTAGCATGTTTTTTTATATAGCATACTTGATATTAGAGTTGATTTCTGCAGTCATTTCCGTCTGATGTGGTTTACCCCATGCCATATAGTGATTTCCCTCGTAACAGTGATATGAATATCTATCTATTTTACTGTTAGAGGTTTAGTATTTTGTATTTCAGTATGGATGAATGAATGTATTTGCACCCGGGAGGCTTCCTTGTATACACTATCCCTTCGCATCTGATGCAAGACTATCGATCTTTGTGATTCCCATGGTGTCTTAGGTAAGATCTTTCTCGGGACTAGATTGAGGATTGAATATGTCGACGCCTTGGGATTTTTTTCCTTGGGTTTTTTTGAATGATCATGAGTGAAGGTATAGATGAGCTGGCAAGTTAGTTAGGATTTCCATGCTCCTAGCAGATTCAACGAATGCATTTAAATAAGTAAAGCATGCAGATCTGGTGTTTACTCAAGAGAGTGAGGCAGAGTTGAGTAGAGTCAGTTGAGTGGGGAGAGAGCTCATGACTACAAGAGAGAGTCGAATGGAACAAAAAGATAGATTTCCATGTCTATTTTTGTCTGATTTTTTGTCCAAGTCTTGTATGAGTTTGTAAAAGAGTCATAACAAAGGAGGAATGAGAAAATGAGTACAGAGCGTATAACTCATTGAGAATGTAATTTCTGTTATTTTGAGTTTAGAGCACATGACACATATCTATGATATGGTTCTTTGTATCTGTATGCATTTTGAATCCAATGAATAAAATACAAAGTCCTTTCTCTCTGCAATCTTATATGCATGTCATGATATGAATATGTATTTGCTTTACTATTTGAGGTTTTGTATTATGTATTTCGGTATGGATGAATGAATGTATTTGCACCCGAGAGGTCTCTGTATACACTATCCCTTCACATCTAACAGAAGACTATAAGTCTTTGTTATTCACATGGCGTCTCAGGTGAGACCTTTCTCAGTCCTAGACTTAGGATTGAACATGTCGACGCAATGTAACTCTTCATAGGTGCGGGCCTCCTCCAATGATCTTTGTAAAATACAAAGTCCTTTCTCTCCGCAATCTGATGTGTGTTATGATATGAATATATATATGTTTTACTATTTGAGGTTTAGTATTTTGTATTTCGGTATGGATGAATAAATGTGGTTGCACTCGAGAGGTTTCCCTGTATACATTATCCCTTCGCATTTGACCCAAGACTATCAATCTCTGTGATTCTCATGGCGTCTTGGGTGAGACCTTTCTCAGTCCTAGACTGAGGATCGAATATGCCGACACCTTGGGGTATTTTGTTGGTCAATCTTGATGAACCCTGGGTCTTAAATCCCCCATCAAGTAGAGTGGAGATACTTTAAAGAGCCAACATGTCATATAAAATGATGTGTTGCATCAATTTATATATTTGCTAGTAATAGTGTATTCAAATGATATCTTGATATTTATCTCTACTTGGGAATATCATATCTAACATGCGAAGAAGGTATTTGACACACTGGAGAGACCTTAGCTATAAGAAAATATCAATAAATTTGATTTTTCTAAAGAGACCTTGGTCTAACTTGGACATACGATTGGTGGAGGTAAGCTTAATATTGATCCCTGGTAAGTGGCCCACTCCTATCAACGTGGTAAAGGTTATAAGTTTTGTGGGAGAAACTCAATATTTAAGAAAATTCGGTACTTCATTTGTATCACTTGTTACTCTACTCCATGTTGTTATAACGAATGGAAAAAGACTTCAATGGATGAAAAGTTAGAAAAAATATTTTGAAGAATTGAAAGAAAAATTTAGTAAAGCATTGGCCTTGGTAATGCCTAGATGGTAGCAACTATTTGATATTAAAAGAAATGCAAGTGGGCATGCCATGGGACTTGTACTCATGTATAATATCACTTTGAGTTATTTCATAGAGTAGTTATGAAATATCCCACGTGTGATCATGAGTCTATGCATTGGTTCACATTGTTAAGAAGTGGAAGCACTACCTATTGGGGAAGGAGACTATGTTTCACACATATCACCAACTTCTTAAATATCTACAAATTTAGACAAAGTTATAATATGTATGACATTAAAAGCGTATAATATTTCTACAACAATTCCTGATAGATATTGGATTCAACCAAGAAAGGAAGATAAGAAATATTCAAGCCAATAAAATAATATTTATTCTTAACTTCCCAACCTCTCAATGGTCCTAAAAAGAAATACACACCAAACATAGCAAAGATGCCTCATTAAATAATAAGAAGCAATTCATAAACCATAACTATTGAAGACCAAAATTGTGACCCTAACTAGCTTATAAACTAAGTAATTTAGGTGGTTAACTAACACACCTTTATTACAATAAAACTTAAAGTCGCAAAGATATACCTTTGGATCACTAATGCTAGCAATTCCCCCTTTGATCTAAAAGTATACAAAAATAAAAAAATGCTTAAGAAGGGTCAAACATTGATGAAGTTGAAGCCTCCTACAATAAATAGACTCACGGGTTGAACCTCGTGAGCTATGCTATTGGTACCATTAATGTCGAAGTCAAAACATGAATGCATGTCCAAGATGTCAAGTGTGTTGTCACTAAACATCTGAAATCTTGAAATGTTGAAATACCTATGTGACAATGTTCCAACTATGCCTGCTTCTTGAAGCAACCTAACACCCTTGTAGACTTGTATCCTCTAGCCATAATTTTGGACCATCTGAGAAATTAGCCAACTTGCATTTTCTTCTTTGTGTAGCCTAACACATCTTATAACCATAACAATGGACTATCTGAGAAATGAGATAACTTGTGTATACTTCCTTTCACGTCTTAACAAACCCAAGATCCTAAAATCTAGTCATCATTTGGTTAAAGACAAGTGCAAATATCCTCCAAAAAAAACCCAAAAGAAAATATTATCAGGTAAACCCTTTAGAAAATCCAAAATTCCAAGCCCCTAAAACTCAATCTCAAAGTAAAAAATCAATCCAAGATTGAAAGCATAACCAATTGCTCCCCCTTCAATTGAAAGATTGAATCACTTAAACTGTATAAACATATCCCTCTTGATGTGAATGGGGAATTCCATCCAACAATGAGATAAAAAACAAGAACCTGTTATAATCATACACTTTGAGAAATAACTATTGACAAATTACAAATGCTTTAGCCTCCTTGTTTAAATTTTGAGCATGCTAAAGTGTTCAAAATTCAAAAACATTATTTACCCCCTTATTCAAAACTTGGATGGGTCATATATAATTAATCTTCTCCCTACAAGTTCTTGAAAGATTTCAATGTATCAACCATGGTTAAAAAACTCTTATTCAAATTTCGATTAGATTTTTTACAATATATTTCCCTCCTTATCATTCTAATAAAAATATTAGAATGTATACCCATTTAAAAGATTTAGTAAAACATATAATACTTTGAGATATAAAAGTTATACCCTTTACAAATTTTTAAAATCTAATACTTTGAAATCTAAAAGTTATACTCTTTACAAATTCTTAAAAGCATATAATCGCCCTTTGCAACAATGTTTTTAGTGTCTCCATTGTTAAAAAATATTCATATTTTCATATACTCGTTTACAAATTTTTATATAATACTTTGAGATCTAAAAGTTATACCCTTTACAAATTTTTAGAAGCATATAATCTCCCTCTGCAACAATGTTTATAGTGTCTTCATTGTTAAAAAATATTCATAGATTCATTTGAAAATATTCATATATTCATTTGATCAAATGATATAACCATAACCATCTTTTAAATGATCAAGTAAACATCGAATTTATGTGTTGATTAAAATGTTTGATTATTAAACAAGGATTTCATAATTCCGACCAACACATGTATCGAAGGCTTCCTCTTAAGCCTTCGCCTTCCATTCTTCCCCTTTGCTAATTTATTAAGGAAATGTTTATCAAAATACACCAAAATGTATATCCTATGTTTGCCAATGTGTAATAAAAACAATTAAGTGCCTAAAATAACAAAGTTTAATAAAAACAATTAAGTGTCTAAAATAACAAAGTTGATACTTTCTTGTTTGCAACTTGGTCGCTTTTTCAAACTTTGACCATCTTGATTTTGATGAAATCGACTACAAACTTTTTCCAGTAGAATATTAGTTCATTATATTAGTGAAACTATAATTTTTTACATCTATAAGACCCCATAAAAATCCATAGCAGAACTAGTCTAGAAACCATGCTAAAAAAATAAACTACACACACATCCCAACACGCAGGCTATAAAAAGAGATACAAAAACAGGGCAAAAAACCCAATAGAGACCAGAAAATAAGCTAAAACCAGTAGTCGCACGCCCTCAAAGGACCTCAAAGTGTTTACCCAACACCACATGCCTCTAAAGGACCTCAAGGTGTAAACCAAAACACCATGCGCCCCCAGATTGGACCTCAAAGCTCTGGTCCAAAATCTCTTCAAGCCAAGGAGGGAGAGGACAAGAGCGACAAAAAACCGAAGAGAAAAAAAGGAATCGTCTGCCCACTAAGGCTGCTCGGAGAGAAGAAGCCTCACTAGTTCTGGCAGACTCAAACACAAGGAAAACATGGCTCCGAGTCTCCTCGGCCCCGAAACAACTGCCGCAAAGAAGATGTTGCCACCCACAGGAAGGTCCCCACGTCCATATCTTGACGCTCCACCCGCAGACCTGCACCGCCGCTGCCCGAAACCTCCATCGTCGTCGTTGCCGAGACCCTCGATATGCTCCTTCCCGCTCGTCCTAGAAGGGTCTTTAGCCCGCACTCGCCCAGCGCTAAGGAGGCCATGGATGCGACTATCATAACCTAGCTGCAGAGCCTGCCAATCTGGAACCCTAGTCGACTCGCAAACCCGCAGTTGTGTTCTCGCCAATCGACCACGAACTTTAAAAAACCAAGAGAGCCCATTTTAAATAACTACATGGCTATCTTGAAGGCAACATCACCCCTATTTGAAAATGTTCTTACAATAAACAAAATCATTGAAAGGCGTGAAATGAAAAAATGAAAGAGATTGATTTTCCCTTTGCCTTTTGCATCCTATACACAAGTGTTAGATTTAAAAAAAGGTTGTCTCTACAACATGAAAAACACATTTCTTACTCGAAACATCCCTTATCTATTTTTGGTTGCTTATTTTAATAATAATAAGGTTTTCTCATTCATAATAGAGTTTTCTAGTCAATTTTTAGAGTGTGAAAGATCTTTCCAACTCCATATTACTTTTTCAATTTGGTTGTGCATCGACTGTACTATGCAAATTAGTGATTGCATATCGCACTAATTTGCATATCGCAATTTTACTAGTAACCTAATTATTTTGGGTTCATACCTAAAAAGGGAAGATTAATCTAAAAGCATTGAAAATGGATAAATAATGAAAGAAAAATTCATTTTTACCAATAGTGATTCAAAATTAAATGGATTTATTCTTTAGCATCCATGGCTGTGCCTCTTATTTTGTATATTCTTTCATTCTTCGATACTCGTTTCATCTCTAGTTCATCCGTGCAAGTCCTCGTGCTATAAAATCAACACATTTTCTTCAACAAGCTCAATACTACGTGATAAATATTGGATTCAACAAAGAAAGGAAGATGAAAAAGATTGAAGCCAATAAAATATTATTTATTCATAACTACCCAACCTCTTAGTGGTCCTTAAGAGACGACACCCCAAATATAATAAAGAGGCCTCACTAAATAATAAAAGGGAACCCATAAAGCCTAACTACTTAAGAACAAAACCCTAATCTTAACTAGCTTTAATCCGAATTGGATCCCTGCCTAAATTCTTTTGCAAAATTTTAATAAACTTGTAATTATTATTTTTATTTCATTTTGTCTTTTTGGCAAAACGGGAAAGGGAAATGAACCATTCTGATGGTTGTCCTTCCAAAGGCAACCCATTAAAAATGACAATTGTACTTAAGAAGAAGATCGACAGGGAGATGCAAGGAGAAAGAAGGAAGGACGATAACAAAAATTAGAGCTTGAAGAGGGTAGTTTGCTTGAAGTTGAGTGGACGAAGGAAATAATGTACATGTTCACTTTAAGCGAAGGTGTCTATGAGCCATGGCCTGCTGCAATTTTGGTCTTCACAGCGAGTAACAATAAACAAAGTCTGCTCCCAGATGGGGTGACACCTATTGATCCTGTGCTACCTGGAACACATGCAAAAAGCGCAGTTAAGGCCCCTCACTGCCAGCCTCCCCCTTAGTCCTTTCACCATGCTTAACATTCAAGCTGTGAGGGAGATAGTGCATTGGGACAACCAAGGAAGATTAATGGCGCACATTCAACACTAGTTATGGCTCACCAGAGCAAGTATGAGCCTGTTAGGCGACATCAATTCAGTCTTCATGGCGCCTCTCCCTGTCATCTCAGTGGTTTTCATGGAGGTAAGCATTCATCGTGGCTATTTGATCTTGCATTTGCACTTGTCTTTTCATCCCCCCCCTGCACTCTCTTTCCACTGGAGCCGAGCACCTGCTTCTGTTGATTTCATCTCGCCTCCGGTGCTTGTGCATAACCTATTTCTCACCATCTCCCTCTGTTGTGTTTACGCCATGCCATGCGAAAGGGGCAAGCCCAAACACGAGCCGACCTACTATAGCTTTGTAGCTCGACATCGACATTCAGCCTGCCCTCAACCCCCTCTTTTCCTCCCAACCCGTTCACTAGTCATGTCATCCCTCCCCACTCTGGCCAAAATTGGCAGGATGAGGCTTAGCTTCCCCTTGACAATCTAGAGCCAATGCCTCAAACTTCCGACCACGTGATGACTTCTGGTGGTTGTCCAATAGAGGAGGAAATTCCTCCAAGTTGGATGGAGGAAACTATTGGGTCAACTGAACCAATTGGCAATGCCATCCCCCCTATCCATCCTGAGATAACTATGGGGGGTTGTGTGATAGAGGAAGAAATCCCTCCACAATGGTTGGAAGACTCAATTAAAGGGACAACGCTAAATGTCAGTATGTCGATGTCACTGGGATAGACTTGGATTACTGCTTGGCCGAGGAGGAGACTTATCTGGATTTGTCTGAAGACGCACAGGTTCTTCCAGCCCCAAAATCCCATGATTCGAGCTCCGAGCCAGATTTTCTCAGTCGACGTAGATTCTCAGAGGAACATTTGCAGTTTATTTTCGAGATGCATCGGGAAATGACGAACCAACTTCAACACCAGAGTGCTCTTAGTCGTTGTATGCACATGTTGTTCGACTCCTTGTTAAATGAGCCCTCCAAGAGTCGTGTTGCCTGACTTGTTGCCAGTCGTTCACCTTCACCTTCCGCCATGATGGTCACCCAGGTTCACCAAATGTTTAGCTTTCTTGTTGTCGTGTTTTCAGGTCTAGATAGGATACATTTACAGCTAAATTGTGCACTAGCAAGACTGTGGTTCTAGTATATTGGCTTGTCTATAAGTTTTGCAGGCCACCTGTTCTGGTTTCCATGCATATGGCATAACATGTGGCAAGTTTTGAATTTCTTATTGACATGTATCGCTATGACAACTTTTTAAAGTAATATAATCTTTTTATTAAAAAAAAAACCAAAAAAAAACAATACACAAAGTCTGTGTATAACTCATCCATTTGTAATTTTCTCGTGAGCATAATAAAATCCCTATTAAAATGTTGAAATTCGTGTGTCAATTTCATGAATCTGTATGAATATCTAGCTCTGGTGTGGTGATTTATTTGATACACATGTTATTGTACACAAGCTCATTAAATCAATTTGCAATCCTTGTTGACTCCTCCACAATAAATCGATTCTTCATTTATTTTGTGCTAAGATGTATGGAGGTTTATGGTTTGTCATGGCTTTAAATTAATTATGGAGCTAGGTATACACAACATTCCAATGTTGTTGGGGCATTGTTCCCCTTTCCCGCATGCCATACATTGCCTCATATGCCTCTCTCTCTCTCTCCGTTGAAGGCCACTTTTGCTCACCCTAAACATTTTCCCCTCTGTTGGGGCATTTTTCTTAATGTTGGGCATCCCAACTAAGAAGTTGGTCGAACTTAATCATTGCTAGGTCGTTTTTCTTTAGTTGGGCGTCTTCCTTTTTCCCTCGAGTTTTTTTTCTCTCATGTTGAGTGTCTAAACTCGCCCTTTGATGAGGTGTTTTTCTTAACGTTGGGCATCCCAACTAAGAAGCCGGTAAAATTTAATCATTGTTGGGTCATTTTTCTTTAGCTGGTCGTCTTCCTTTTGCTCTCGTTTTTTTTTTCTCTCATGCCGAGTGTCTAAACTCTCCCTAGGTTTTTTTTCTCTCATGTCGAGTGCCTAAACTCGCCTTGGACATTTTTCTAAATTACCGAGTGACTTAATTCGTCCACTAAACGTTTCTTTATAGCTGAGCATCCCTGTTGGTGAGACAGTAGAGCCATAGGCCCACCGTTTACGGATCAGATGGTATCATAGTAGGTTCGTGAGAGATCTTGAAGAAGCTACAATGGGCAAAGCCTTGGACAGGGAGAAGATAGAAGAGTTGAGAGACTTCAACAAGCAGATCCAAGAAGAAATTCGATATTGGAGGCAAAGAGCATATGCATTGAAGAAAGGGCTTCCAAGCGGTAGGACTCCTTCACCGCCATGAGGGAAAAATTAGACAGGAACATATTGCAACTCTTGTAGTTGGGGGATAAATTCATTGAGTTGGATAATTGGCAGGAGGAGAGGTTCACTAAGGTCACTACTCACCTATACCAGGACTTGGTAGCAAAGGAAGAGGCCTTAAAGAAGTTAGAAGAAGTTGTCCAATAGACCAAGCAAGCCCCTTCCATTGCCATTGCCGAAGTTAGCATCATGACATAGGCAAACATGGTAGACTCACCATCCAAGACCCTTGGTGAATTCGAGAAGCACACCAGAGGCATCGGTTCCAAGATCATGAGGAAAATGGGCTATGATGGCAAAGGGATAGGCAAGCAAGGCTAAGGGATTGTGATTCCCATTGTAGCTCAACAGAGGCTCAAGCATGAAGGCTTATGATTCAGTGGACAACAAGCCAACACAAGTGCAACTTAAACCACTTTTGTGAAGTCAAGATGATCAAGAAAAGAAGCCACATGCAACAAGCCACTCAAAATTGCTTGTAGAGACTTGAAAGGGGGTAGCAAAGAGATGATTCTGCCATCCATATTCACTCCAATCCTTGGGGGACCAAGCAACCAAGCTGGCAAGGGTTATCAAAGATTGAAAATGAATGGCTTATTTTGTTTCTGTTGCAAGAAAAGGGGTCATAAGGCTAGCGATTGTTGGGACTCTAGAAGGCCAAGCAACCCATGCAGGAACTATTGCAAGTACTGTAGATTGTCTGGACATTGGGAGGCCAAGTGTTGGAGGCTTCACCAGGAATTCCATCCCAAGAACCAAACAACTAAGAAGAAATCTTGGAGAATCAAGGTCAAGAGGAAAGAGGAGTTATTTGCATTTGCAGCCCAAGGAGAAACAATTGTCCAACGACCTGTTATAACAATGAATGTCAACCACATCCATGAGAAGGACAACATGGTTATGCGAAAGGCAATCCCTACTCAACTCTTATCTTCCATCCTACAACAGAGGCAACCTTTCTTTAAGATTCGTTTGAGTCTTCTTGATGATAGGAGAAGAAGAAGATTGAAGGAGTTGAAGTTATTGGGGACCAAAAGCCTGCGAATGGGGAGGTATGATCTGAATTGGACCCTTACCTAGATTCTTTTTCAAAATTGCAATAAACTTGTAATTATTATTTTTATTTCATTTTCTATTTTTTGCAAAACGGGAAGGGTAAATGAACCATTCTGATGGTTGGCTTTCTAAAGGCAACCCATTAAAATGACGTTTGTAGTGAAGAAGGAGATCAACGAGGAGATGCAAGGAGAAAGAGGGAAGGACAACAGAAAAAAATAGAGCTCGAAGAGGGCAACCTGCTTGAAGTTGAGTGGACGAAGGAGTTAATGTGCTTGTTGACTCTAAGCGAAGGTGTCTCTAAGCCATAAACCCAGGTTTATCACAGACCTAAGATAAACTTGATCTATCAAGATCGAGCCAAACCCTCAACAACAAAGGCATCCCTCTAAAGCCAAAAATGAGCTCTGATACCACATGTAAGTTTTAAACCTGCGAAGTAAAACAATGCATATAGATTCTTAAGCAAAACATAAATTAATCAATGGCTCATTCACATAGTACACAAAGATTTATACTGGAAACCCTCAATCGGGGAAAACCTTTCTTATATTCATTATATCGAATTTCACCATTCACCATACAATATATACAATGTTTTTAGGTATTTTGTAGATACCAAAACCCTAATCCCTCGCTAATTTAGAAAATCGCTAAAAATAGCAAAAAGTGCCCCCCCCAAAAAATTTCGAGCCGTTGCCCCGAACCCTGTCGGCCTCGGCCTACCGCCTGGTGTCGAACGTTGTGCATAACTAGGGGGGCCATACCTGGCCCCCCTGGGACCCCCCCTTAGGAAGCGCCCAACGCACACAACACAAAAAACACTACTAGAGGGATTGTCAGACGTAGTTGTCGAATCTTACGCGCCCACACACACACATGCAAAGAATATAACACATACCCAACAATGGCCTGCTGCAATTGTGGTCTCCACGATGAGTAACGATACACAGAGTTTGTGTATAACTCACCCATTTGTAATTTTCTTGTGAGCATAATAAAATCCCTATTAAAATGTTGAAATATGTGTGTCAATTTCATGAATATGTATGAATATCTAGCTATGGTGTGGTGATTTGTTTGATGCACATGCTATTGTACACAAGCTCATTAAATCAATTTACAATCGATGTTGGCTCCTCCATAGTAAATTGTTATTTTGTGGTGAGATGTATGGAGGTTTATGGTTTGTCGTGGCTTTGAATTAATTATGGAGCTGGGTATACACAACATTCCAATGTTGTTGGGGCATTGTTCCCTTTTCCCACATGCCATACATTGCCTCATTTGCCCCTCTCTCTTTGCTGAAGGCCACTTTTTCTCACCCTAAACGTTTCCCCTCTATTAGGGCATTTTTCTTAATGTTGGGCATCCCAACTAAGAAACTGGTCGGAGTTAATCATTGATGGATAGTTTTTCTTTAGCTAAGCATCTTCAAAATAAACTATATCATCACTAACACTCTCCTTAATCAAGTTAAACCAAATAAAAGGAGGTTACATTGGTTTGAACCCTCTTTATGCATTACCACATGTATTTAGAGAAGAAACTTCATGTTGATTATTATAACTAAAAAAAATTGATATTAAACCAATGTTCTTGGTCAATACATGACTCATAAAGTATATTATACAATTCACATATGTTATGTGCATTCAACTTCTTGGTCAATACAGGACTCATAAAGTATATTGTACAATTCACAATACAGGATTCATAAAGTATATTGTACAATTCACATATGTTATGTGCATTCAACTTATTTTAATAGGCAATTGTGATTATTATAACTAAGAAAATTTGATATTAAACCAATCTTCTTGGTCAATATGTTATGTGCATTCAACTTATTTTAATGAGCCATTATGATTATTATAACTAAGAAAATTTGATATTAAACCAATGTTCTTAATGAATACATAACTCATAAAGTATATTATACAATTCACATATGTTATGTGCATTCAACTTATTTTAACGGGTAATTGTTGAAAAGCATGTGAAAATGGTATTATTAAGAAGTAAAAATATAAAATTAAAAATATGATGGGTTTCATTAATTGGTCAAGGGTGGTGATAATCCCTCTTTCCAATGGGTTTCACTAGTTCGTTGATGAAGGGTTGTGATATTCCCTCCTCTAGTTGTTACCACATGTACTTTGAGTGTTGTTAATGGAGAGTGCGTGGTCTAATTTTGAGTGTTGTTAATGGAGAGTGTGTGGTCTAATTTTAGGCTAGTTGTAAAAAGTTTTCCAATGGGTTTCGGTAGTTGGTTGATGAAGGGTTGTGATATTCCCTCCTCTAGTGGTTACCACATGTACTTCGAATATTATTGGAAAGTGTGTGGTCTAATTTTAGGCTAGGCTAATTGTAAAAAGTTTCGAGCTAGGTGAAGGGTACAAGGTAATGGAACTCCCAAATGACACTCGACAAGTTATTTATCACACAAAAAAATCCAAACCAATACAATTGTAAAGATCAATCTCTTTATAAAAAAAATTCAGTTCATTTAAGAGTCTGAGATGCTTTCTCTCATGAAGATGGTGCCATAATAACAACACAAACACACTCGGCACGGTGATGAACGTAGTTCCTAACTCTTCGTTCCATCGACTTTCTTTTGATCAAGCAGGGCTAATCAAACGGCTTTCAAGCTATAAAAAAGAAAAAGAATGATGGTCGGGTCGGTGCCATGAACGTTTATGAGTTGGGAACAACTAACCGTAACCTGCTCCCATTCAACCTAAAAGCAGAGCAAAAGCTATCATGGTTATTAGAAAACGAGACATCCCCTTTCTTCTTATGGTGTAAACCGTTTTGTTTTGTTTTTTCTTATCCAGGGGAAGTGGAGTGTAGTAGTAGAGTAGGGTTGAGAGCATTTGCAGGCAGCAGCTATGTCTCAGTCACTGGAGCTGTTGCTGATACAGTTTTTGATGCCCGACAACGATGCGAGGAGGCAGGCGGAGGAGCAGATTAAGCGTTTGGCCAAGGATCCTCAAGTGGTGCCTGCTCTCCTTCAGCATATGCGCACTGCCAAGTCGGCAAATGTCAGGCAGCTCTCAGCCGTCCTGCTTCGAAAGAAAATCACCGGACACTGGATGAAGCTCTCTCCCCAGGTCCGAGATTCTGTCAAGTCGGCCTTGATCGAAAGCATTACCGTCGAACATAGGTTAGACCTATTTACTTAATGTTATACTACATTTACTCTTTACTGTTTGTTTTTCAAAACTCGAAACCTCTTAGATATGGATCCTTAACAAAAAACCAAACAGGGGTTTAACCCAAAAACAAACAAACAGGGGTTTAGTATTTTTAGAGGTTTTAACCAAAAAACCAAACACAGGGGTTTAACCCAAAAACAAACAAACAGGGGTTTAGTATTTTTAGAGGTTTTAAAGCTTTTTTTATTCATCCGATGTGCTCCCTGCTGTCCCCGCCCTTAATTGAGATGCTCTGATTTGTGCATTGAATCCAGTTCGGGGTTTTCGTAAACGTACCCACTAACATTAGTTTTTCAGAGGTTTTTAAGGATTTTTTTATCCGATGTGCTCACTGTCGTTCCTGCCCTTAATTGAGCTGCTCTGATTTGTGCATCGAATCCCAGTTATTATATGATACTTAGGACCAAATGAAGCCCTGGCAGGACCTTATTCAGAAGAATTAACCATTCAGGACCAACCCATTGTGTTCGAAGGGTTGATCATGACCTTATTGGATTGACTTTTCAGGACCTGATGAGACCTTTATTGCTGGCTCTGACATGCCATTTCTGTTTTTTAAGTTTGTTAGGTTTCTTTCCTGTTCCCTGCAAACACCCTGATTTGCAATAATAAAGATGAAACACAAGAAGTCGGGATAACAATAGCCCATCTTACTCAAGTGAGCCACATCGCTTAGTTCGTTTTAGACTGCTCTTCAAAGTGAAATTGTCGTTCTTCTCTAAAAAGATAAAATAGTGTCTCTGATTGCTTTCTACCGTAGATTTTGTCTTCACTCAGATGTGCCAGACACCGTGATATGCCATTCCATCCACCATTGTAAGAGCGATATCAAACATTATATTAGAAAACGATCCAGGTGTTCTCTCGATGATTTTTAGAATAGACTTAGCAATTGACAGACAAGCTTTGCATTGGATACTAGATCAGTTCACCGGTTGTTTCAATGTGGAATTTTTCCCCAACCTGTGGAGACTTCCAAGAAGCATGTTCGACCAAACAAATAGAGAATTGGAGATTGCACTGCTAAAATATTTCCTTAACAGTGCATATGCAAAACATACATTCAAAATGTGGTAGAAGATGAGAACATACATTACCCGGATAACCAAGCTTTGACATATCCAATGCAACTGTAAAATTGCCGAAGATAACAAGAGGCTCCACATGTTTGGAAAATTTATAACAAAATTTTTGAACCGTTGCTTTAAGATTCTGAAAATAGATTGGTATATTACTTGGGGTTCAAACAATCTAAATTGATTTCAATGGATAGCTAAAGGAAGTTATTGTTTTGAAGATTGTTTTTGATTGATTTCGATTTAGTTGGCCCGGTTGTAGGAATTATAACTCATGTTTTATAAGTCCAATTCAACTGTTTTGACTTTATTACCATACATTTATGTAACAATATTATGATTAGTGAGTTATGATTAATGTCTTCAAATATGCCAATTTGATTTGTTACAAGTTTGCAACCCTTGGTGCCTATTTTGTGCAGCCAGACACAAATTTATCTAAATGACAAATGGACTCGTGATTCCAAGAAGAAACAAGTTACATGCCATCAATTCAGTTGTTTTGGAAGCTTCCATGATAGCACAAATAAAGGACCTTGCAATCGTCATAGTATATTTATTTGTTAGAAGAATTGTTTAATACATGATAGTATGAAGAACTCTGTTAGAATATGAACCATATGTCACAAGGTCATGAGCAAACAAAAAAGGCCAAAAGAAAAGAGCCAAAGCCTCAAAAAAGAGAACCCCGAGGTTTGTAGTGGGAAAATCTCTATAATGTCTGAAAAGAATCACTCACATTATATTTGAATTGGCGGTGTACAAGGTAGTACAACAATGGGACATGAGACTCCCTTATATAGTTGTGATGGGAGCTAGGGTTTTTATAAAGCTCCACAATGTAATAATAAAACATTCACCAATTATGGGCCCTTAGAGCATCTGAATCTTGGCTCTACATCTTAAGTGGGTACGTTGACCACCTTTACAACATATATTTAATTTTGCACCCACAATATTACAATTTGAAAATTTTCTAACATCCTCCCTTAATATGGAATATGGGCAATGTAGTACAAAATAGACAAGGCATCGTCATTTCAATCCCCCCTTGATGATGACTTTGGTCATCCCAAGGAGTTGTTGTAACTTATATCTTGAACGAAATGCTGAATGTTCCAAGACCACGAGCAAACACACAAGACCAAAAGGAAAGAACCAAAGCCACAAAGAAGAGAACCCCAAGGCTTATAGTGGTAAACCATAAAACCTCTACCATGTGTAGAGTAAACATCAACTTTCAGAAGAATTGCTCACATTATATCTGAATTGACGGTGTACAAGGCAGTATAACAAAGGGGCACAAGATCCCTTATATTGTGGTGATGGGAGCTAGGGTTTCTAGAAAACATCCACAATATAAATAAAATATTTAATCACTGCATTACTTGAGGGACCATGAAGGTCAGCTTTTAACCACCACTAAAACCAAGTCATATTAATGAACTTATTCCTGTAGATTTTTGAGGAACTAGAAGGCTGCCCAACAGGTCTCTTTTGACCTCTTGTTGGGCTCTAAGTTCAGTTTATCAAAGCTGTCCTGGCTGCTGTTTTAGGACAGCAAACAGGTCTGAAATTTCTGCCTTCAAACTGATGATTAAGTGCTCTTTTAAGGTGCCTGTGCAAGTGTTTTAGTCACTGATGTTAGCACATGCAAATACCTTAAAACAAATAACACTACTCTAGGATCTTTACAAGCTCCTAATGTTGATATAAAACTAAGTATACATGAAAAATGAACAAGTGTAATTTTTGGTCAACATGACCTTGGATAAAGCCCCCCTGGGGAAAACCAGTTTGAAGTAGAGATGTATATAAGGAGATCTGAAAGCAAATGTTACAACAACAAAGCAAATACAAAGGAACCTGTCACTGTTGCTTTCTCATCTCAAGATAAGCAATGGTTCCTTGAAAAGTGCGCTCCCCTTTGTTGTGCCTGCCAAAAATAAGCCTTGTGCCCTTGAAGAAGATGAAGTCTGCCATGTGTTGATATTATGGTAGTTGCGGGAGGTATTAACCTCCATGTGTAACCTTTGGCTAGAATAGAATATTCCAGAAGCAAGAGAAACCCTAACCATATATGTAAAAACCCTAGAAGACAAGTTGGCTCAGTAAAATAATTAATATTAAAGTATTACCCTCTAGAAAGAGAAGTCAGCCTAGACAGGTGACAAGGAGCATTATAAATAGAGGGCGCTTGAGCTCATTTGTACACACTTACCTCACTCACTCTCTCAAGTATAGCGCAAGTTTGGAGTTGCAGCTGCAAGAATGGAAGGTGGATCCTCTGGGGTGATTCTTGGTCTCTCTCTCTAGCGCTATCTAGCCTAAGATTTGTGCCTTACCTTTTAGTATTTCTTGGTGGTATTCTTGGTGACATTCTTGGTGGTATTCTAATATTCTTGGTGGTATTCTTGGTAAGTGCAATTGCAATTGCTGCAGTTGAGTATTGTTCTTGTTCTGTGGCTTTGGGACTTTCTGGTGAGCTATCTTTGGAGAAAGATGCGCTCTCTTGGTTATTTGTTGGTTCTAGTGCTGCTTCCGGAATCATTCTATCTTGCAAAGGTTATGGTGCTCGGGGGTGGCTGCGTGCCTATGGTTGGGTGACAATAGTGATATTGTCTATGGTAAAACGAGCACATCGAATATTCTAAGAGGTTATGGGCCCACACTACCTTCAGAACAGTCTAACCAATGGAAGGTAGAGCGGGAGTTCTTTGTTAAGCTCGTTGTAGCACCAGTTGCAGCTGCAACAAACCCTAATCTAATTCTTGGGCACTTTCAGTGAAGGATATTGTCTATGGTAAAACAAGCACATCGAATATTCTAAGAGGTTATGGGCCCACACTACCTTCAGAACAGTCTAACCAATGGAAGGTAGAGCGAGAGTTCTTTGTTAAGTTCGTTGTAGCACCAGTTGCAGCTACAACAAACCCTAATCTAATTCTTGGGCACTTTCAGTGAAGCGTTGGACCTAATTTTTGGGTATTTTAGTGTGCCCTAGCCTAGCGCACCTTCTAGTGCCCTTACCCAACAAAAACGTCAAGTTTGAGTTTTTGGGTCAAAGTCAAAGGTTGATTGGTCAAAGTCAAAGGTTGACTTTTGGTAAAAATTGATTATGTGGTCAAAGTTGAAATTTCAAGGTTTCTAGCTTGTTCTAATCATTGAACCTTCTTGATCCAGTTCCTAACCTCTTCTTGTCAAGATGGTGTCCAGTTTCAGATTAGAAGACAAGTTGAACATGTTGAAATAATGTAACTGCGAAGAGCATTCTTATTATTATTTTGTTATTGGATTAAATCCCCATTGTGGATTAATCATGTCAT